>MU726258.1:46118-60788 GCA_026770625.1 Nicotiana glauca | reverse complement strand
TTTCATTATCTACTATTGATTGTGTTGTTTTGCTTCGTTGCTGAACGACTCTTATTTGGAATTATTATACTCCCCACAACATGCTCCCCCTCCCATATTGTTTATTTGTTTTGTGTTTTGATTCTGCTGTATATATATATATATATATATATATATATATATATATATATATATATATATATATATATATATATATATATAAACTACACAGGTTTATTTGGTTGTCTGGTCCTAGCCTCCTCACTACTTCGCCGGGGTTAGGCTAGGCACTCACCAGCACATGGGTCGGTTGTGCTGATACTACACTCTGTGCTCTTTTGCACAGATCCAGGTTTCAAACAGCAGCAACAGTAGCGCGGGTGTTAGCCTTCAGACCAGCGAGACACCAAGGTAGCCTTGCAGGCGTCCGCAGGCCCGACGTCTCCTCTATGTTTATTTTCTGGATGTTATCTCATGTATTCGAGATAGACAATTTTATTTTTTCTTCTTCTTCAAACCGTTGATTTAGTACTCTTAGTGGTTCGTGATTAATATGACACCAGTTCTTGGGTAGAGGTTTATGTTGAACTTCCGTATTTCATTCAGTTTTATTAACTTAAGTCTTCCGCTCATTTAATTTATTCCGTTGTATTTATAATATCATTGTTAAATTGTCAAAAGAAGAATTTTGTTAACGAAAAAGGTAGATAAGAGTTGGCTTACCTAGCTTCTATTAGTAGGCGCCATCACGACTCCCGAGGGTGGGAAATCCGGGTTGTGACAAGTTGGTTTTAGAGTTGTAGGTTACATAGGTCTCACAACTCACAGACAAGCTTAGTAGAGTCTGAGGGATTGGTACGAAGACGTCTGTATTTATCCCTCAGAGGCTACAGAGTTAGGAAAATTTCACATTTGTTCTTTGCTGTCGTGCAGATTTTTTCCTCAAATGCTAATTGAATTTCTACTCTATTCTTTCGCAGATGGCGAGAACACTCGCTTCCTCATCTTCCGCTCAGCAGTCCGAAGCCCCAGCAGCAGCTCCCACTAGGGGCAGAGGGCGAGGCCGAGGACGTGCTAGAGGCCAAGGTAGGGGCAGAGCTCAGCCTCAAGAAACAACACCAGTGGCGGAGCCTTAGGTTGATTTTGAGGAGGAGGTTCCAGCCCCAACAGTTCTGGTGGGCCCAAATCAGGTCCCATAGGGGTTCATTGCCACTCCAATTCTTCAGGAAGCTCTGGTCCGATTGGTAGGCCTTATGGAGAGTGTCACCTGAGCGGGTTTACTTCCAGCAGCGCCAGCCACTTCTCAGGCTGGAGGAGGGGCTCAGACTCCTGCTACACGCACTCCGGAGCTAGTAGCTCCCCAGGTTCAGGTCCCAGTGGTTCAACCAGCTGTTGCAATTCAGCCAGGTGTAGCAGCTCAGCCCGGCGATGGAACGACTATATCCGCCGATGCTTTGTGGAGTCTGGATAGGTTCACCAAGCTCTTCACTACTACATTCAACGGTGCATCTACTAAGGATCCTCATGATTATTTCGATAGCTGCCACGAGGTTCTTCGGAACATGGGTATTGTTGAGGCCAATGGAGTTGATTTTGCCACCTTTCGTTTGTCTGGATCCGCCAAGACTTGGTGGAGGGATTATTGCTTAGCTAGACTAGCCGGTTCACTATCATTGACTTGGGAGCATTTCACAGTGTTGTTTCTGGAGAAGTTTCTCCCCCTGACTCAGAGAGAGGCCTTTTGGAGGCAGTTTGAGTGCCTTCAGCAGGGTTCCATGACGGTCACTCAGTATGAGACCAGGTTTATTGATCTAGCTCGCCATGATCTTGTCATACTTCCTACCTAGAAAGAGAGGGTGAGAAGGTTTATTGATGGCCTTATTCAGCTGATTCGTCTTCAGATGGACAAGGAGGCCGGGATCGAGATCACTTTTTAGGAGGCGGCCTATGTGGCCTGCCGAGTTGAGATGGTTCTATCATATGGAGGAGGTCATGGGTCAGATAAGAGACCCCGTCATTCAGGCAGATTCAGTGGTGCCTCGTCTGGAGGTAGAGATTCGTATGGCAGAGGCCATCCTTCCAGGCCCTTTCAGTCAGCTCTCCAGGTTTTCCCATGGTGCTTCAGGTGGTCGTGGTTCTCAGATGTACTATTCTGACTAGCAACCTTATGGTGCACCACCAACTCCTATCAGTGCACCTCCGTTTCAGAGTTTCTGAGGTGGTCATACAGGTCGACATGGTCAGTATCAGTTTTCTCAGCAGCCAAGGTCTTGTTACACTTGTGGTGATCCAGGTCATATTGCCAGATTTTGCCCTCGAGCACCGGGCAGTTCTCAACATCAGGGTTCTCGTGCCATGGTACCGGCACCAGGTGTTCCACAGCCCACCTAACCAGCTAGAGGTGGGATTAGAGGAGCTAAAGGTGGAGGTAGAGATCCTAGAGGTGGAGCCCAAGCCGCCAGAGGTGGAGGCCAGCCAGCAGCAGGCCATCCCAGAGATATGGTTCGGGTGGTGGGGCCCAACCCCGATGTTATGCCCTTTAATCCAGGCCAGAGGTCGATTCTTCAGATGCAGTCATTACAGGTACTATTCTGGTTTGTGATAGAGAGGCTTCAGTGCTATTCGATCCAGGGTCTACGTATTCGTATGTGTCCTCTTATTTTACATCGTACCTGGTTCTGCCTAATGATCCACTAAGTATCCTATTTATGTGTCTACACCGATGGGTGATTCTATTGTGGTCGATCGAGTTCATCATTCTTGTATTGTGGTGATTGGGGGTCTTGAAACCCGTGTTGATTT
Source organism: Nicotiana glauca (assembly GCA_026770625.1). Classification (NCBI taxonomy): domain Eukaryota; kingdom Viridiplantae; phylum Streptophyta; class Magnoliopsida; order Solanales; family Solanaceae; genus Nicotiana; species Nicotiana glauca. Next base: position 58,007 of record MU726258.1, on the reverse strand, counting down.
GTTGTTTTTAGATATGGTCGACTTCGATGTTATATTGGGGATGGACTGGTTGTCCCCGTACCATGCTATCTTGGATTGCCATGCCAAGACTCTGGACTTAGCTTTACCAGATTTGCCTCATTTAGAGTGGAGGGGAGCTCCTGATCATTCCACCCGTAGTGTTATTTTGTATGTGAAGGCTCGGCGTATGGTCGAGAAGGGGTGTTTGGATTATTTGGCCTATGTTCGTGATTCCAGTGCTAAGGTTCCCTCTATTGATTTTGTGCCCTTCAGACCTGCCGGGGATGCCACACGACAGGGATATTGATTTTTACATTGATGTGGCTCCGGGCACTCAGCCCATTTCTATCCCGCCATATCATATGGCCACGCCGGAGTTGAAAGAGTTAAAGGACCAGTTGCAGGATTTGCTTAAGAAGGCTTTCATTAGACCCAGTGTTTTGCCTTGGGGTGCGCCTGTGTTACTTTTCAAGAAGAAGGATGGGTCAATGAGAATGTGTATTGATTACCGACAATTGAATAAAGTAACGATCAAGAATAAATATCCACTGCCGAGGATTGATGATTTGTTCGATCAGCTTCAGGGTGCCAAGTTATTTTTCAAAGATTGACTTGTGATCTGGATACCATCAGTTGAGGATTAGGGCATCTAATGTCCCTAAGACAGCGTTCCGCACTCGGTATGGGCATTATGAGTTCTTGGTTATGTCATTCGGGTTGACAAATGCCCCAGCAGCCTTCATGGACTTGATGCCTTATTTGGATTCATTCGTGATAGAGTTCATTGATGATATTCTAATATACTCTCGCAGTCAGGAGGAGCATGAGCAGCATCTTAGAGTGGTTCTTCAGACTCTGAAGGATAGTCAGTTATATGCTAAATTTTCGAAGTATGAGTTCTGGTTGAGTTCAGTTGCATTTTAGGGTCATGTGGTATCAGCAGTTGGTATTCAGGTCGATCCGAAAAAGATTGAGGCAGTCAAGAACTGGCCTAGACCAGCATCAGCTACAGAGAGTTGGAGTTTCTTGGGGTTGTCATGCTACTATCGTCGATTCATGGAGGTGTTTTCATCTATTGCAGCAACGATGACCAGATTGACCCAGAAGGGTGCCCAGTTCAGATGGTCGGATGAGTGTGAGGCGAGCTTTCAGAAGCTCAAGACAGCTCTGACTACGACACCGGTGTTGGTTTTGCCTACAGGTTTAGGGCCTTATACAGTTTACTGTGATGCTTCCCGTGTTGGTCTTGGTGCAGTGTTGATGTAGGATGGCAAGGTCATTGCCTATGCTTTGAGGCACTTGAAGATTCAAGAAAAGAACTATCCTGTGCATGATTTAGAGTTGGCAGCCATTGTTCACACATTGAAGATTTGGAGGCATTATCTGTATGGCGTGGCATGTGAGGTGTTCACTGATCATAAGAGCCTTCAGTATTTGTTCAAGCAAAAGGAGTTGAATTTGAGGCAGAGGAGGTGGTTGGAGTCGTTGAAGGATTATGACATCACTATTTTATATCACCCGGGAAAGGCCAATGCGGTGGCCGATGCTTTGAGTAGGAAGTCAGCCAGCATGGGCAGTCTTGCTTATATTCCGGTCAGTCAGAGGCCGCTTGCTTTGGATATTCAGGATTTGGACAATCAGTTTGTGAGACTGGATATTTCTGAGCCCAATCGTGTGTTAGCTTGCACGGTCGCTCGTTCTTCATTATTAGAGCGCATCTGTGATCGGCAGTTTGATGATCCTCATTTGTGTGTCCTTAGAGACACGGTGCAACATGGAGGTGCCAGGTAGGTTACCTTGGATGATGATGGAGTTTTGAGATTGCAGGGTCGAGTTTGTGTGTGTAATGTGGATGGGTTCCGAGAGTTGATTTTAGAGGAGGCCCATAGCTCCCAGTACTCTATTCATCCGGGCGCCGCAGAGATGTATCAGGATTTACGGCAGCATTTATTGGTGGCATAGAATGAAGAAGGACATTGTAGCATATGTGGCTTGTTGTTTGAATTGTCAGCAGGTTAAGTATGAGCATTAGAGGCCTGATGGTTTATTTCAGAGGATTGAACTTCCCGAGTGGAAGTGGGAGCGAATTACTATGGACTTTGTTACTGGACTTCCGTTGACTCGGAAGAAGTTCGATGCAGTTTGGGTCATTGTTGATAGGCTGACCAAGTCAACACATTTCATTCCTGTGGTAGTCTCCTATTTATCCGAGAGGTTTGCGGAGATTTACATCCGGGAGATTGTTCGCCTTCATAGTGTGCCAACATCTATCATTTTGGACCGAGGTACATAGTTTACCTCACGATTCTGGAGAGCAATTCAGCGAGAGTTAGGCACACATGTTGAGTTGAGCACAGCATTTCATCCCCAGATGGATGGGTAGTCCGAGTGGACTATTCAAATTTTGAAGGACATGCTCCGAGCTTGTGTTATTGAATTTTGAGGTTCGTGGGATCAGTTCTTGCATTTAGCGGAGTTTGCCTACAACAACAGCTACCAGTCGAGCATCCAGATGGCTCCTTATGAGGCTTTATATGGTAGGCGGTGTAGGTCTCCGGTTGGATTGTTTGAGCTGGGAGAGGCTCGGTTGTTAGGTACAGATTTGGTTCAGGAGGCCCTTGGTCAAGGTAAAGATCATTCAGGATAGGCTTCGTTCAGCTCAGTCTAGGCAAAAGAGTTATGCAGACCGCAAGGTTCGAGATGTGGCATTTATGGTTGGTGAGCAGGTACTGCGCCGAGTGTCTTCTATGAAGGGCGTGATGAGATTTGGGAAGAAGGGCAAGCTTAGCCATAGGTTCATTGGTCCGTTTGAGATTCTGTATCGAGTGGGAGAGGTGGCTTATAGACTTGCATTGCCGTCTAGCTTATCAGCCGTGCATCCAGTTTTTCATGTATCCATGCTTCGGAGGTATCACAATGACCCAGCCCACGTGTTAGATTTCAACACTATCTAGTTGGATAAGGACTTGTCTTACGAGAAAGAGCCGGTAGCCATTTTTGACCGGCAGGTTCGTCAGTTGAAATCCAAGAGTTTTCCTTCTATTCGTGTTCAGTGGAGAGGTTAGCCTCCTGAGGCATCGACCTGGGAGTCCGAGTTTGATATGCAGAGCCGTTATCCTCATCTTTTCCCCGACTCAGGTACTTCTTTCTTTTGTCTGTTCGAGGACAAACGGTTGTTTTAGAGGTGGAGAATGTGATGACCCAAACGGTCATCACTTGTTTTAAATTGAATTCTATGACTTCGAGGCCTTGAAAACCTCATTTAGAGTCACCTCGTTTTGCGTGCACAGTCCGGACGCGTAGCCGGAAAGCTTAAATATGAATTTCGTGAGAAAAATGCTAAATTTTGATATTAAATTGAATAAATTTGATTCCGAATAATATTTTTGGGTAAACGAACCCGGACCCATTATTTGACGGTCCCGGAGGGTCCGCAGGAAAATATGGGACTTGGACGTATGCCCGGAATCGAATTCCGAGGTCCCAAGCCCAAGAAATGAATTTTTGAGTAAAATTGTTTTCTGAAAATATTTAAGAAAAATGGAAATGAAATTTGATTAGAAAGTGATGGTATCGAGCCTGTATTTTGGTTCCGGCGCCCGGTACAGGTCTTATATATGGTTTAAGCGCTTTCTGTAAAGTTTGGTTGAAAACGAACGTCGTTTGACGTATTTCGGACTTAAAGTGGGAAAATTAATGTTTTATGAAATTTGGAAGAAATCATGGATTTTAGGGCTTAATTCGTTGTATATGTCGTTATTTTGGCGATTTAATCGCACGGTTAAGTTCGTAGGATGTTTTTCAGTTAGTGTGCGTGTTTGGTTAAGTGCCTCGAGGGCTTGGGAGCATTTCGGAGGTGTTCCGAGCTGGTTTTGGACTTAGGAAAATTGTAGAAAATCTGCAGCAGGTGCACATGCCATTTCTTCTTCGCGATCGCGACCTCCCTTCTGCGATCGCGATGCCTTCACTGTTCCCTTCTTCGTGTTTGTGATCCGTTGCCCGCGTTCGTGAAGCTTCAGCATTTCCTACTTCGCGTGGGGATATTCGCGTACCCCCACTCGCGACCGCGTAGCTTTGCAAGTTCCTTCATCGTGTTCGCGTGGAGCCTTACACGATCTCATAAGCCATTTTCTGGACCCGTAGCAATTCCTTCTACGCGTTCGCGATACCCGTCCCGCGATCGCAATGGCCTCTCAGTGTTACCCTTCGCGAACGTGACCCTCCTGTCGCGAACGCGAAGGACAATTTTTGCCTAGCCATTTTAAAGACCCAAAACAGAACCCATTTCGGGATTATTCCCACATTTCACAAAAACCTCTCTTCTCCACAGCCTTTGAACGATTCTTGGAGCATTTCTTCACCAAAGTTTCTTGGGCAAGTGTTGCTTAACTCGTTTTCTTCATTTTCCATCAATATCATTTGAATTCCTAGGCCTAAAACATGTAAAAGTAGGTAGAAAACTTGAGAATTGGATAGGGTTAGGGTTTTTTGATTCTTCTTGAATTAGACATCGTTTTGGAGTCGAATTTGAAAGCAAATTATATATTCGGACTCGTGAGGGAATGTGTAAATTTGTTTTGGTCCGAACCTCGGGTTTTGACCAAGCGGGCCCGGAGTCGATTTTTGGAATTTTTAGAAGAATGTTTAGAAAGTTGTATTTAGGCATTAGAATTGGATTGTTTAGTATTATTGATGATATTAAATCAATTGTATATAGATACTGTTGAATTGGAGCCAAACTTGAAAGGAAAAGCGGTGCTTAAGGATTGAGTTGGCCATAGAACTTCGAGGTAAGTGTTTGGTCTAACCTTAGCTTGAGGGAATAGGAGTTGAGTCTCATTTGCTACTTGCTATTTGTCGAGTACGACGTATAGGCATGGTGACGAGTATCTATACGTTGGTGTCTAGCATGACCGTGAGTCTTTATATTGCGAATATTCGGATTCCGTTATATCTTCCATGTTTAAATGATGACTTCTATATGTTGTGAAAAGCATGTGAAAGAAATTGTGATATTTAATATTTGAGGAGCGTTGGCTCAAGTTATAAGATGAATTGAGAAAGTATACGAAATGATTAAACCCTTTGGAGCATTGGCTCAAGTGGTAGAAATGAATTACAAGTAAGAAATGAAAGAAAGAGAAAGAATTATTGAATAATTCTCTTGCCGAGATATTTTGTTAAATTGTTGGTATCTCCCTTGCCGGGAATTTTATTGCTTAATTGTTGTGCCCTTATTGGGATCTCTATTATTATTCTGTTTACTTCCTTGCCCCTTATTTGTGATTATTGTTTGGGTGAGGAAGAGTGATAAAGCACGAAGGGTGATGCCGTGTATTGTTTGATATTTGTGAGGAAAGAGTGTGAAGCACGAAGGGTGATGCCGTGCCGTACGATGTATCATTCCGTACTGATATCTATTGATTATTTTGTGATAAAAGAGATTAAAAGCACGAAGCGTGATGTCGTGCACATGATTATGATACAATTGATTTGGTAAGGACGAGAGTAAAAACACAAAGGGTGATGCTGTGCACAGTTTTATGTTATATTATTTGGGTGAGGAAGAAAGTAAAAGCACGAAGGGTGATGCCGTGTAAATTGTTGATTTCTTGATTCTTGTTGATATTATTACTTTGTTGTTTCCTTCTTTTATTGAGTATTTCTTTTGGAGATTGTTACTCCCACCCAGCATGTCTTCCCTTCCATGTTGATTGGTTGTTCTCTTGTGCTTCCTTTGTTGTATATTTGAACTGCACAGGTTTATTTGGTTGTCTGGTCCTAGCCTCGTCATTACTTCGCCGGGGTTAGGCTAGGTACTTACCAGCACATGGGGTTGGTTGTGCTGATACTACACTCTGTGCTCTTTTGCACAGATCCAGGTTTCAGACAGCAGCAGCAATAGCGCGGGTGTTAGCCTTCAGACCAGCGAGACACCGAGGTAGCCTCGCAGGCGTCCGCAGGCCTGACGTCTCCTCTATCTTTATTATCAGGCTGTTATCTCATGTATTCAAGACAGACAATTTTTTTCCTTTTTCAAACCGTTGTATTTAGCACTCTTAGTGGTTCGTGAGTAATGTGACACCAGTTCTTGGGTAGAGGTTTATGTTGAACTTTCGTATTTCATTCAGTTTTATTAACTTAAGTCTTATGCTCATTTAATTTATTCCGCTGTATTTATAATTTCATTGTTAAATTGTTAAAAGAAGAATTTTGTTAACGAAAAATGTAGATAAGTGTTGGCTTGCCTAGCTTCTATTAGTAGGCGCCATCACGACTCCCGAGGGTGGGAAATCTGGGTAGTGACATATATTCGATATAATATTAGCTAATGCACTTATACTTAGTGCATAGTATAGCTTAGTATATATATGTGAGCTATATTCGATATAATATTAGCTAATGCACTTATACATAGTGCATAGTATAGCGTAAGTATATTTTTTCTTCTTCAAACCATTGGTCATTTTTTTAAAATTTCTAAAAATAGCCGTTGAACCGGCCCAGCACGCCTGCCGGTCCCGGGCTTAGCGGTCCCGGGCTCGTGGGCTTAAAGAATTGAATCGGCCCACCACGGGCCTCCTACACCATTTGGGACCGGCCCGTTTAGCCCGTTAAGACCGCGGTCCCGGGCTAGGCCCGGCCCATTGTGCACCATTATATATATATATATATATATATATATATATATATATATATAGAGAGAGAGAGAGAGAGAGAGAGAGAGAGAGAGAGAGACATACACATGCTTCATAGTACTATTCATCCCTTGTATTACAAAAGTATTAATGACTAACATTTATATTATTTATTTAGTAAATACAAAAGTAATTTTTAATTTTTACCATTGTTGACTTGAAAAGCGACCAACTTTGGTCGCTAAATATACATAATTTTAAATTAGCGACCCAAGTTGATCAAAATTAAATCAGATTTATTTATATTTCATATAATATTTAAAATATTAATATTATTGTTAAACGTTAGAATTGGGTCCCAGGTTAGGACCAAAGTTGGTCTCTATTTTACTAACCGACCACCTTTGGTCGCTAAATTTGAATTATATTTATTTATATTTTATAATTTTTTTTAAATAAAATTATAATTATTAATATTTTATAACTGGGTCCCAAATTAGCGACCGAAGTTGGTCTCTATCTATTTACTCTTTATGTAGCGACCAACTTTGATAACAAATGAATGACAAAGATAGAAGAGACTTCGGGCCATGCAGATGTCACTAAGGGTACCTCGAAATCTATGGACTGAAGTTAGCTCCCAATCAACTACTGCTGTCCAAAAGCTGCTCCGGCTCCGTGATCTGTGAAAAAGAGCACAGAAGTGTAGCATCAACAAAACCGACCCCATGTACTGGTAAGTGCCTGGCCTAACCCTAGCGAAGTAGTGACGAGGCTAGACCGGACTACCAATCAAACCCGTGCAGTTCAAGTATATACATACGCAATTGAAGAGGATAAAGAAATTTAACAAGTCAAGAGGGAAGGGAGCATGTTGTAGGGGCTGTACAGTTAAAATACAAAATCAATAAATAAGGAATGAAACGGTACAACTACAAAGCTAACGAGAGTAGAAAAATAATCAAAATATGGCACGGAATGTCCCTTCGTGCATTAATAATTAAAACATGGCACGGAATGTCCCTTCGTGCATTAATAATCACAACATGGAGCGGAATGTTCCTCCGTGCATTAATAATCAAAACATGGCACGGAATGTCCCTTCGTGCATTAATAATCCAAAATATGGCACGGAATATTCCTTCGTGCATTAATATTCAAACATGGCACGGAATGTTCCTTCGTGCATTATTATTCAAAACATGGCACGGAATGTTCCTTCGTGCATTAATATTCAAACATGGCACGGAATGTTCCTTCGTACATTAACATATACTCAACACAAATCGTGCATGACATCAACCTTCGTGCTTTATCACTCTTCCTCACCAAAGCAACAATCACAATCAATGGGGGCGAGGGGATAGACAACACAGTAATAGAAGTCCCGGCAAGGGAAACACAAGCAAACAGTTAAATCTCGGCAAGGGAACAACAACAATAGCCTTCACATCCCGGCAAGGGAGATAATCACTATATGAATAATGCCCGGCAAGAGAATAATCACAGTTCCTTTCTCATACTCTTCACATTATATAGAAATCATAAATTTCACAAGGAAGAATCACAACAAAATTAGAATAAGCACAAATAAGGACTCACGGTCATACTAGACACCAGTGTATAGATACTCGTCACCATTCCTATACACCGTACTCGACAATTAGCAATTAGCAATTAGCAACCAATACTCTAATCCTATTCCCTCAAGCTACAGTTAGATCAAACACTTACCTCGAATGCTCCAAACTCAACTCAAGCCTCTAGTATAAGTTTACCCCTCGAATTCACCACCAAACCGCTCGAATCTAGTCACAAATTACTTGAATGTATCAACAAATGCTAATTGAATCAATTTGAATGCATGAAAATGAATTTCCCAAAGTTTTACACAAAAATTCCCGAAATGCCCACGTGATCAAAACCCGAGGTTCGAACCAAAACCCGGTTACCCATTCCCCTGCGATTTCATATCTATAATTTGTTTTGAAATCGGAACTCAAATTGAGGTCCAATTCCCCTATTTGAAGAAAAACCTAGGTTCTACCCAAAATCCCCATTCTGACCCATGAAAATCCTTGATTTTAAGGTGAAAACATGATAAATGATGTAAATGATTGAAGGAATTAAGTAAAAATTGACTTACAAATGGTTTGGGGAAGAAAGCTTTCTTGGAAAATCGCCTATGGAGTGTTTGAGGTGAAAGAATGAAGAAATGAGGGTTGAAATTCGTCTAAGTATGAAAAATCACAGGTCTCTAATATGGGAAATGCGAACTTGGGTTCGCAATTTTGAACCCTAAAAAAATTTGGGAAATGCGAGGACTAGTTCGCATTTGCGAACTCTGAAGAAAAATGGAAGGTTTGCATTTGCGAGAAAAACTGTCGCAATTGCAAAAGAGGAGGCTATAGGCGGGCATCGCATTTGCGATTGAGCTCTTCGCATTTGCGAAGGCTGGGCTCATGGGCAGGCATTGCATTTGTGATGAATTACTTTGCATTTGCGAAGATTGCTGCCCAGATGAAGGATCGCATTTGCGATGGGAAGCTCGCAATTGCGAGTTCGCTTTTGCGAATGCTGGCTTCGCAATTGCGAGGCCTGCAGAACTGAAGGATACCAGATTTTTCAAAGGTTCAAAATGCAACTCGACACCTATCCTAAACTCACCCGAGCCCTCGGGGCTCCCAACCAAATATGCACACAACCTCACAAATATCCTACGGACTTACTCGTACGATCAAATCGCCAAAATAATATCATATACATAGAATCAAGCCTCAAATCAAATGATTTCTTCCAACTTTTCATAAAACACAAATTTTCCATTTTAAAGTCCGAAACATGTCAAATGACGTCCGTTTTCAACCAAACTTTACAGAAAGCACTTAAATTACATATAAGACTTGTACCGGGCGTCGGAACCAAAATACGAGCCCGATACCCTAGTCTTCTGATCAAATTTCCTTTCCATTTTCCTTAATTAATTTCAGAAAACAATTTCACACAAAAATTCATTTCTCGGGCTTGGGACCTCGGAATTCGATTCTGGGCATACGCCCAAGTCCCATATTTTTCTACGGACCCTCCGGGACCGTCAAATTACAGGTCCTGGTCAGTTTACCCAAAATGTTGACCAAAGTCAACTTTAATCATATTAATATCAAAATTCATCAATTTTTACACAGGATTCATAATTAAGCTTTCCGGCTATGCGCCCGGACTGCGCATGAAAGTCGAGGCGACTAAAAGTGAGGTTTTCAAGGCCCCGGAAGCACGAAAAAAAGAGAAAACAGGTGATGACCCTTTGGGTCGTCACACTCTCCAACTCTAAAACAACAGTTCGTCCTCGAACGGACAAAAGAAAGAAGTATCTGAGTCGGGAAATATATGAGGATAACGGCTCTGCATATCAGACTCAGACTCCCAGGTCAATGCCTCAGGAGGCTGACCTTTCCACGGAATTCGCACTGAAGGAAAACTCTTCGACCTCAACTGTCAAACCTTCTGGTCTAGAATAGCTACCAGATCCTCCTCATAAGACAGATCCTTGTCCAACTGGACAGTGCTGAAATCTAACACATGGGATGGATCGCCGTGATACCTCTGAAGCATGGACACATGAAACACTGGATGCACGACTGACAAGCTAGGTGGCAAGGCAAGTCTATAAGCCACCTCTCCCATACGATCTAGAATCTCAAATGGACCAATGAACCTAGGGCTAAGCTTGACCTTCTTCCCAAATCTCATCACGCCCTTCATAGGAAATACTCGGAGCAATACCCGCTCACCAACCATGAAAGCTACATCCCGAACCTTACGATCTGCATAACTCTTTTACCGCGACTGAGCCGAACGAAGCCTGTCCTGAATGATCTTGACCTTATCCAAGGCCTCCTAAACTAAATATGTACCCAATAACCGAGACTCTCCCGGCTCAAACCATCCCACTGGAGACCGACATCGCCTACCATACAATGCCTCATATGGAGCCATCTGAATGCTGGACTGGTAGCTGTTGTTGTAGGCGAACTCTGCTAAAGGCAAAAACTGGTCCCACGAACCTCCAAAGGCGATAACACAAGCCCAGAGCATATCCTCCAAAATCTGAATAGTCCGCTCAGATTGTCCGTCCGTCTGAGGACGGAATACTATGCTCAACTCAACCTGGGTGCCCAACTCTCGCTGAACTGCTCTCCAGAAGAGCGAGGTAAACTGCGTACCCCAATCCGAAATGATAGATATCGGCACCCCATGAAGGCGAACAATCTCTCTGATGTAGATCTCAGCTAACCTCTCGAATGAATAAGTGGCTGCAACAGGAATAAAATGCGCTAACTTGGTTAGCCTATCAATAATGACCCAAATCGCATCAAACTTCTTCCGGGTCAACGGAAGTCCGGTAACAAAATCCATAGTAATCTTCTCCCACTTCCACTCGGGAAGCTCAATCCTCTGAAACAAACCACCAGGCCTCTGATGCTCATACTTAACCTGCTGATAGTTCAAACATCGAGACACATATGCAACAATATCCTTCTTCATCCTACGCCACCAATAATGCTATCGCAAGTCTTGATACATCTTCGCGACGCTCGGGTGAATAGAATACCGAGAACTATGGGCCTCTGCTAAGATCCACTCTCAAATCCCATCGACATTGGGCACACAAACTCGCCCCTGCAATCTCAAAACACCATCGCTATCTAAGGTCACCTTCGTGGCACCTCCATGATGCACCGTGTCTCTCAGGACACACAAATGGGGATCATCAAACCGCTGATCACGGATACGCTCCAATAATGAAGAACGAGCAACCGTGCAAGCTAACACTCTGCTAGGCTCAGAAATATCCAACCTCACAAATCGATTGGCCAAGGCCTGAATATCCAAAGAAAGCGGTCTCTGGATGACCGAAATATAAGCAAGACTACCAATGCTGGCGGACTTCCTACTCAATGCATCGGCCACCACATTGGCTCTCACAGGGTGATAAAAAATGGTAACATCATAATCTTTTAATAACTCCAACCACCTTCTCTGCCTCAAATTCCACTCGTTCTGCTTGAACAAGTACTGAAGACTCTTGTGATCCGTGTAAACCTCACACGTCACACCATATAGGTAATGCCTCCAAATCTTCAAAGCATGAACAATGGCTGCCAACTCTAGATCATGAACCGGATAATTCTTCTCGTGGATCTTCAACTGCCTCGAAGCATAGGCAATGACTCTGCCATCCTGCATCAAT
>MU726258.1:3938-28323 GCA_026770625.1 Nicotiana glauca | reverse complement strand
CAAATCTAAATGGAAATTCTCATTTTGAAAGCTTAAAGTTGAAGAAATGAACTAGGATTGGAATTTTGAGTAAATGACCTCGGAATCGGGATCTGAAGGTTCCAGCAGGTTCGTATAATTATTTCGGACTTGGGCTTATGCCCGGTACGGGTTTTGGATAACCCGGGAGCGTTTTGGCGACTATTGTGGAAGATAGCATTTTAGAAGAAATTGCATTAGTTTGGCTTAAAATGAATTTCAGTGTTATTACTGTCTGTTTGGGATTCTGAGACTGGGAGTAGCTCCGTATGGTGATTCTGGATTTGGGAGCGCGATCGGAAGTGAATTCGGAGGTTCGTAGGTCATTTTGGAGCCGTTTGGCTAAAGATAGAAATTTGAAGGTTTTTGAGAAAATTCGACCGGAAGTGGAAATTTTGATATTGGGCTCGAAATGTGAATTTTATGGTTCGGATAGCTTCGTTATGTGATTTGAGACTTAGGAGTGTGTTCGGAATATTTTTGTGATGACCATGTAGAACTAAGCTTGAATTGGCAAAGTTAGTATTTTGGCGAATTCCGGTTGATAGGTGAGATTTTGATCCGAGGGTCGGAATGGAATTTCGAGAGTTGCTGTAGCTTCATTATGTCATTTTGGACTTGTGTGCAAAATTTGAAGTCAATCGGACGTGATTTGATAGGTTTCGGCATAGGAAATAGAAGTTGGAAGTTCTAAAGTTCATAAAGCTTGAATTGGAGGTTGACTCATGATTTTAGCATTGTTTGATGTGATTTGAGGCCTCGAGCAAGTCCGTAATATTTTTTGGGACTAGTTGGTGTTATTGGTCGGGGTCCCGGGGGACTCGGGTGTGTTTCGGATGCCCAACGGGTCATTTTTTGAAGATTTTTATTATTTTGAGCATAAATGTAATGATCTAAAGATTTATTTTTAGTTCTAGAGATGCAAATTTGATTTCGAGACTTTCGGAATTTAAATCATGAATTGTAGGACTGATCTGGAAATTTAGGTTTAATTTCATCAAGTCGCGATTGGGTTTTTGACGCGATATGTGAGTTAATTGTTTAACAAGAGAAATGGGTATTGAACTAGGCAAACGAGCTACGAATTGAGTTTTGATTGAACGGTTGTGTTCGTATTATTATTTGTGACTCATAGGAACAAGAATCGTCTAATTCCGAGTTCGTATGATGGAGTTAGAGCCATTTTAGTGAAAAATGGCTGTGCTGCAATTAATTGGCTGCTGGTGTAATTTGTACCCGCGCGTGAACAGTGCCCTACGTGAACAGTGTTTCTGAAAATAAAATCTAGGCAGTGTTATTTTATCCGAGAAATTTAGCATTTTAGCCAACTCCGAGGCATTAAATTGAAGAGTTTGGCCCAGGCCAAGAAAATTAAGGAGCTAGAGGAAAAGCTTACTAAAGCCGGGGCCGAAGTTGCACAGGCCAAGGCTAAAGTTGAGAAGGCGAAGGCTACGACTGATAAGACCATCATCGTATACTTAAGGGATGCCGAGGTTGTTCAAGAAGAGCTAAGGAAGGCCTTCGATCGGGAAAAACATAGTAATGATTTGGCCAAGTGCCAAGCCCAGAGGGAGACTCTCGAAGAAATACACGCCCGAGGGTTCGACCTTACATGGTAGGTTTTTGTTTCTTTCGATGATGAAGATATTGTTAGTAGTTCTGAGGGCGGGGGAGATAAGGAAAGTGTCCCCGAGGAGGAGGAGGTTCCCGAAGATACAGCTCCCGAGGATGCAGGAACTCTGAGGATGTGGCCTCGAAATAGATTAGGTTCTTTTTTATTTTTTTATTTTTGTGTAGGGACCCCCCGTGGGTGTTGTAAATATCTTTTATAAATACAAAGAATTCCTTTGACTCTTCTCTGATTCTTACTGAATTATTCATTGTCTTTATTTTGTGATTTTGTTTTTGCTAAGAACCCTTACATTTTTAGTGATCAGTGGGAGATCTTCGAACTTTTAACAGAATACCTCTTAAATGTTTTGGCAATCCTCGAGCTATGCCCTGGTTAATTGGATGCGAGCTCGCGATGACGGGACTCTTGAGTCCGAGTTGAGCTAGAGCAAGGTCTCGAACTCTATATATTTTGGCAATGTGCGAACTAACGTCAACTGGTTCCATATTTGTCAGTTCCCCTGGGTTTATAGGTGGACGGTAGTACATCGACCCCTGCATTGTTATTTTCTCCAAGACCTTCATTGTCATGAACATGTGCATTTTGTTAGCAAGACATGTTTCAGCCTGAGAATAAAAAAATCTTGACAAGAAAAAGTGTAAAAACAACGTGTGTAATGAGAATCAATAAAGAAATAATCACTATTATCTTTATCCCCACGGTGGGTGCCAAACTGTTTACCTCGAAAATACGAGTAATAATTAAATTTAATTTGTGGTTTTAAAGATATGTGATTTAGTTCAATACCAATTAATAATCAAGAAATATGAAGTAGAAGTGAAAGGAACAAGTGAATCAAACCAATTTTACTCAGCAGTAGTGACCTCGAGATGGATTAAGATCAATAAAGTAAGAACAATAAACGTAATGGACACTTCTAATGAATAGTAAGAGAGAAAAATAGGATAGTATATTCTTGCCAATGATGAGATGATCCTACAAATGATTGGGGTCCCTTTTATATAATAGGGGAACCCTAAATAAGGTATATTTTTATTTACAGTAAGGAATATTCTTGATACATCTATCTAACCACCTAGTACGAAATCGTACAATCCTATTCTGGGATTTGCACCATGATCTTGGGGATGTGGCAGGTATTTCGCTCATTCTACTAGAAATCCATAATGGTACTATTTGGGGATAGAGCATACTCGGCCTCGGTATTCATCGTGCTCTATTTTCGAACTAGGGTCTGATCCCTCGAGATCGAGCTTATTTGAACCCGGGCTTTGGCAAGCTCTATAGATCGAAGGCATACGATCTTGACCGCATACAATCTTCTTTTAAAATATTTCTTGATGAGAACTTTGAATATTTAAGCTCTAACATTCTAGACATGCCAACATGATTACATTGCTATTAAAGGGGAAAAAAGGAAAATAACCATTTTTTACACGGCTAATTAAGAATTAACCACCATCTCCAAAGCAATTAACATTTTCCCGCATTATAATTAGTTAGACAAAATTAAATACCCCTAAATTAAACACATGAAACCTTGTATTTTTTTTTCTTCTTTGTAACTTCCATAACTATAACACAGATGAAATTCCCCTTGGGAGTTCACAGTTTTACCGGTTAAGAATTCAAGGATAGAGTCATAAAGTTTGTTTTTCTATAAAAAAAAAACTCAAAAATGAAGTCATGAAGTTTGTTTTTGGTAAAACTAAATATTTTATTTATCACCAAAAGAAGCTTTACAAAATAATAGCTAACTAATACAGTTAGCTAAAACTTTCTGATCATCCTCTATAGCTACTAGAGTCTAAAAATATGGACTATTTCTCTAGTTTTCGCTGATGCTCTCATACTACAAATACAAGCAATTTCTCTAGCTATTGATTCACTATTTCTATACATTTTCTCAAATATTCTCATATTTCGCTCTATCCAAATACTATGAATAAATTCTGTATATATCATCTTGAATATCCGTGCAGTTTGATTCTTCCCTTTAGCTCTTTTAATAATCTCCAGTTGATGCTGCTGCCAACCTCTTGCAATCATTGGTTTGATTTGTGCCCACTGGTTCACTCTGTACCATATTTTTTTGGCAAGGATACATTCCAAAAATAGATTCTCATGAGTTTCCTCTACATTTCTGCACATGACACGTTGTGTATCCATAACCAAACCCCATTTTACTAATCTATCAGTGGTTAGTAATCTGACTTGTAGTTGTAACCATAGTGTAAACTTTGCTGTAGGCCAGGCTACATTATTAAATATCATGCCTTTCGATGGTACTCTTGTGTCCTCTATCAGCTGGAAATATATCTGTCTTGTAATGCTCTTTCCTTTCTGGAATCTCCAGTGTATTCCTTCAAAAGTTGTCCTGGATTCCATGATATTTCTAGCCATCCAACATGCTTGTTGTGGAATTATCATTATTTCTATTGCTTGGCTTTTAATATAGTATGCATGAATCCACTTTATACATAGCTTGTGTTGCTTTTGAGAAATATCCTAAAAGCTCTTTGCTATAGCTGCTTTATTCCACTTCCATAAATTAGCCAAGCCCATGCCTCCAACAGTCTTTGGAGAACATACTCTTTCCCATGATACTAAAGATTTCTTACAGATGGTGTTGCAACCAGACCATACATAGCTACGACAGTAAGCATCAATGATTTTCAAAACTTTGGAAGGCAGTATAAAGAGTTGAGCTCAGTATGCTTGGACTCCAAATAGGACAGTTTGCACCAACTGTACTCTTCCTCCATAAGATAACTTCTTTGCTGTCCATACTGATATTCTTGCCACTATCTTTTCAATATGTGGTTGCCATTGCACCAGAGATAACTTCTTAGTTGATAATAGAACCCCTAGATATTTAAAAAGTAGTTCACCTTCAATCAATACCAATTCCTACACAATTCTATCTCTATCTCCTCTACTCACACCTCTAAAATAAAAACTCTTACCCAGGTTTTCTTAGAGTCCTGAAGCTGCTGAGAACTGATTGAAACAATGTTGCATAGTAACCACTGATGATAAGTCACCTCTAACATATAGTAATAGATCATCAGCAAAGTATAAATGTGTTATTGCTAGCTTTGAACATCTGGGATAATTATGAAATTCTGCCTTCTTTGGTAATTCCTTTAGCCTCCTACTCAAGTACTCCATTGCTATAGCAAATAGAAATGGAGACACACTACAACAATTATGGTCTAACGCCACACTAGTTTTAGACAACGCTTGAAAAATGTGTCCAAAAATATATTTGGGGACACTTTTCAGGGGTGGCCTTTGTATGGAGCTTTTGGGTACGAAAAATTTGGTTACGCTTGTAAAATGTGCTCTTTAATTTATTAGGTCACACTTATTAAACGTTTCTAAATCATAAAATAATTGGCAATATTTACTTGAGTATGTGGCACTCTTTTTAAGCGTGCTCTTATTATAATTGAAAAAGCAACACTTTACAAATGTGCTCTAAAAATCCAAGAAAATATTTGGCTAAATATAATATTCCCTCCAAAAAAATATAATGTTCCCTCCGATCTAGCGAAATTTTATTTTGGTCAGTTTGAAAAGGGCAAAAATGACTCTCCTTGCTTGCAACACCTCTCATCGCTAAATTCTCTGTGTATTAGGGTTCTGGCTTCGTCTGGCAGACTGACAATCGATCGAAATTCTGCTACACCGGAAACATACTATTAATTTCTACACCGGGAAGATTAATTAGGTACTGTTAATTTCGCACCTTCTCACCCTACTTTGGGTAGTATTTTTGTTTTCAAACTGTTGTCTCATAGGAAGATTTCCCGTTTTCCCCTTTCTCTTAGGTACTGTTTTGCACTTTATCGCCCTTCTCGTTCCAGATTGAAGAAATTTGTAAAGCTAGAGAAACAGGGAATTCTTACAATCTCAGGTTGGTGCTCTTCTATTTCAATATTTTACCATCTTATGGTCTCTGATTGCTGTAGTTTCATATCTAATTTTCTGTAGATCTGTAGGTTCGATGTCTGGTTGTTGCTGAACCTATTCTAGTCGAATTTTCTGATCACTAAAATTATAATAATGAGAAAGTGTTGAGTCTGCATTGTTTACCCGAAAGGGGACTAGCTTGTGGCTTCAACATAGAGGATAAATTTCATTTTTAAAGTTTTATGATAGTCATTAACCGTTAATTGATAACATGAGTTGCGCTAATTTGAATGCTCTATGCTTTTAAGTTACAGTTGCACATTGGATGAGTATTACTACTAGTCACAGCTGAATGCTAAAATTTTCCCTTGTCTAAGACCATTAGCAACATTAAAAGGTATTGAAGGTTCCCCATCGTGAGCACGTGATTTTTTCCCTACATGAATTACTCCCAGAAATTCAAACAAAATGATTTCTTTCATTATTTGTAATTTTGTGGATTTTTGTGACATTTTATGTTAATTGTTTGTATTTTGTTGGTGCATTTTAAATAATTAAAATACAAAAAAAAATATTTGGCATTTGTATTTTGGGATAATTTCACATTGTTGAGACTAATTAGTTACTTTACAAAGAAGAAAATAACAAAAATAATTCATTTTGCATTTTTAACTATTAATTTTGAATTTGTCTTAGTTTGCATTTAAATTAGGAATTAGCTTATTTGACAGTTAAGTAGCATAGTTTTAGAGTTAATTTGGGTCTTTTATTTTTAATTTGGCATTTACTAAAAATAAAAAAAGTATAAATAAAAAAAAGAAAAAAAGAAAAAAAGTAAGGAAATGAATTGAAGATTAATTGAATGGAAAATGCAAGAGAAGGCATCAAGCCACTCAATTTTGGGCCCAATCTCACTTAAAATCGGGCCTGAACATGCCAACCCAATTATGTTACCCGGTCCAGTCTAACAGTGGGCAAAACTACGGCGTTTTGGTCTAGTTAAATCAAAGTCCTCTAGGTTATTCAATCAAACATTTGTCAAGTAGGGTTAATTAGGTATATAATGTTCGGACCATGCCTACCCCCTCCCTTTCCATCGCAAATTGTTCTCCATACACAAACCTTAGAGCCTCACCGCCCTCCGCCGGCGGCGATCACCCAAATGACTCCAAAATCACACCACGGTATCTCCTCACCCTCCTCTCTTTAAATCCCTAAATATTTTCCCTCGAATCCCCGTCGAAGTCTTCAAATCTTGAATCGAAGATTTCGTTCAAAACCCTAAATCATCGGAACCCGCCCATATTAACACCATAGTATCCCCTCCGTTTCCCCTTTCCAAATCTGACTTTAGTTTCCCTCAAAACACACCCGAACTCATCGAATCTCAATTTGAAGTTATGAACCCTAGCCGCCGCCTTTGTATTCCAGTGGCGGCGCCACCGTCAATCCTCCCCAAAACCCCAGCCTAAGGCCTCTTTACCCTCCTCTTCCCAAAACCTAGACTGGTTTCGTCCAATTCTGGCCTTAACTGCTCGAACCCTGGGCCTAGGGTTTCTGAATTCAGAGGCCGTCAAGTTTCAGTCACCTAGGTTTTTTATAACAAACCACGTCAGTTGGAGGACAGATTTGAGCTCATGTAATTGAAGCCAAAATCAGTAAGTTTTTTTTTTCTTTTGATTGTTTGGTTTTATTTCGTTTAGCTCTGTTTGTTTTGTTTATTTTATTTTATAGCTTCAATTAGGATATCTTCCCCGTAACCAATTGCTCTTCATGATACTCGACTTAGGGTTCTAGGATTTCAATTTGACTTTTATTCTGTTTTACTTAGTTCTTTGTGGTCTGTTTTTATTCTGGTTGACTTGGTTTGGTACGAGCCTGAATGTTATTGAGTTGATAGTTGGAAGTCTAATATTGTTGTTTTAATTATGGTTTTAGTTTACATTTAGCCTTATAGCTTTAGTATTAATTAGGGTTGAATTTTAAGTTTTGTTTAATTAGTTCAATTGTTTGGATTTTTCTGTCAGTTTGCTTGGATATAGCTGATTTAGAGTGGTTAGTTTAACTATAGTCAAAGGCTGATTAGGGTAAAAGGGGCTGGGGTTTGGTTTGGGCTATGGTAGTAATTTAGAATCCAAATAAGGGTAGTTTAGGTGTTTTACCTAAAGAGTTGTTAGTTAGAAACCCCTAGAGTCTTCTAGATGTGGTTCAAAGTAGAATTTCAAAAACTTAATAGTGTAACTTGAGAAACAAGTCAGTAAATAAGGGAGTAACTGGCTAAAAAATAAAAATAAAAGAGGGACTAGAAGTGTAAGAGGAAAAATCTGATAGAGCCTTAGGCTTTGCCTATAAAAAGGCATGCCTAGTGCCTTGTTTAATAAGTTTCAATCTCTGAAAATTCCCCCCAGATTTCCACAAGTCTTCACAAGCTGAAGATTTGAATTTCAAATCCAAAATTCTAGATCTAGTTCTTCAAAAACCAAAAAGAAAAAGCAAAAAAACTCCAAAAAATACTGTTCTATTGAAATTTTAGGTTGATTTCGAATTCTAGTGTTTGATTTGCATCATTTAGCCTAGGGTCTGATTGCTGAAGATTTTTCTGAAGTTTTCTGGTTTGATTTTGAGTGTGTTTGGGCTTAATCAAGGCTGTTCTGGTTGTTTTATTGGTGTTGCACCTCTGTCACGTTTTCTTGGGCTATTTGACATTGTGTATTGGACTATAAATCTTATTCCGAGCCAATTTCTGTTGATTTCGAGCGGAGTACTGTTGACTGCTGCTGACTTCTCTTACTTCTTATTTCATTATAAATTCCAGGTATTCTCTAATCTTCAATGTGTGAAGAATTAAATCAGCAATATGACTGAATATTTGAAGAACATGATATGTTGTTCATACCTTTCTCATAGAAGATTTCGAATTCTAGATTGTGCAATAATGATAGTGAAGTTTAAATGACATGAACACTCCCTGATTTGTACCTAATTGGACTGTTTTGGGACTATTAAACTTGTGGTTATTCAGCTGTCATATTAGCCTTAGTATAGTTTAGTTACTTGTTTTAGTTTAACTTTTGTTTAAAAAAATCAGAAATAGTGTGGATTTGCAACTGATTCTGAGATCAGCGTGTTGTGTCCACATCAATGTTAATTTTAAGTTGAATGCACGTCTCAAATGACTTTATACTACAGTAGCTAATATCAGTAGTTTAGTTATTGAAGTCAAAATCTGCGTTCACCTTGATTTTAATGTTTCAACGTAGGTGTTAATCATTTTAGGTTAGACCATTGAATTCCATATATGCTTGTATTAATCACTTTAGGTTAGTAGCTAATATCAGTAGTTTACTTGATTTAAACATGCATCATCAATTTGACTGATTTGAGTTAATTAGTTGTTTGATAATTAATGTTGATTTGAATAGATTGTGCATACTTCTACAAAATCAGATCAATGTCAGATTTCTGGGCCTATTATGAGCCCAGACTGCTCAATTTCTTGTGAAAATAAACGTGGGCTTGCGATTGAAGCCCAGAAATGTTGTGCTCTTCCTTTGGGTTGTTTGGAGGCTTAGCCCAATCGGAATACTGTTTATTAATCAGAGTTATTAGGCCCGGGACGAGGCCCAATGTCTGTAAACAGCCTTTGAAAGCTGATGGTATCATCCTGCTTCTTGGGCTAATTCAGAGGCCCAAAAACTGATAAGGACTTGGACTATATGAAGGTCATGGACCTAGAGTATAGCAGGTCTTGAATATTACCATTAATTAGGGCCTTTTAGAGACAGTCCATAATAGAAAAATCGTAGTCCTTTAGGTTAGCTTTTAAAATAAATGAGGTGCGCCGCGCCCAAACAAAATCATACATTGCATGGCCCTCTTAACTATATTAAAAATATTTTAGACTTCGGGACGTGCCATTTAGCTAATTTCATGGCATCCCGCAAAGTTAATAATACGCTAGTTGCTTTAGGCCCGACATTTAATAATATTACTTTCTTAAACTCGGGTGTACATTTATGTGACCCTAAATCCAAATCTCAACGAAGTTGAAATGTGTCAAAAACTACGGGTACATTTATGTGACATGGTTCGAGATGTGTTTTCACGACGTTGCAATTCTCTTTAAATAATAATAAAAGCGGTTTAAAGTTAAAAAGCACATAAGTTGAAACATGTTTTAAAATCAGATAACTAAGCTAAATATAATAGTTTGAGTGACCGTGCTAGAACCACGGGACCCGGGAATGCCTAACACCTTCTCCCGGGTTAACAAAATTCCTTACTCTGATTTCCGGTTCGCGGACTGTTAAACAGACTCATAGTTTCCTCGATTCGGGATTCAACCGGTGACTTGGGACACCATAAATCTCCCAAGTGGCGACTCTGAATTTTAATAAATAAATTCCGCTTCGATTGTCCTTTAATTGGAAAAACTCCTTTACACCCTTGCGGGTATAGGTAAAAAGGAGGTGTGATAGCTCTGGCGACTCTGCTTGGGAAAAACCTAGAACTTTGGTTTAGGGTTTAAGAATTTGAGCTTAGAATAATTGTTGTGTTTGGCTTCATCTGATTTTCTTACATGTTTCATGCTAAATGCCCTAAATGCTTTACCGCTTTGATATTATCTGAACTGTATATAAACTGTGGCGAAACCCTTCTCTTCTCACCTCCGGGGATGTGCTTACTGGTTGAGACTCCCTATTCTGTTAGTGTCATACCCTAAAATAAGAAAGAGGCCGGACAAGTTACTAAGCCGGATGGCCTTTTAGTTCTCGGTACGTAGCCCCCTTCTCGACTCGAGTTGTCCGCTCGGGTACACAGTCTAGAACACATACCCAGGTTTTGAACCTAGAATAACTTGACTTCATGCTGGATCCCTAGTAGGAACACTTATTTGCATCACGTGCATTTGCCGTAGGGGACTCAACACAGGGGTTGGGTCCGTCTAGGACAGGTAACCTGAAATGAAAAGACCATTCCGATCCATCTTATGTGTTTGCGTGTACATTTATTTGTCTCGTACTCGCATGCTGGCCGGCTTTGAATATCTGGAAAAATAATAAAAAACAAAGGAAAAATAGAAAATAGCAGTGCAGAGAGTTAATTACCTATTTTAGAAAAACCAATGTCTAAGTAGTACCGAAACTCTGCCAGATTTTTGAAAAATGACAAAAAGAAAAGTGTTTTTATTTGTTTTTTGCCAATGAAAAAAGAAAAAGAGTTTGTTTTCGAATAGTTTGTTTTATTTGCTATTGAAAATAAAGAAAATATAAAAAGGGTCTTGTTTTCCAAAATAGTGCATTTGTCAACGAAAAAGAGTCTTGTTTTCAAAAAAGTTAGTTTTATTGGCCCGAACTACGCAGTTTGATTCTCACAGGGTGTGGGATACGTAGGCAACCCCCATCGGTCCAACTTCCCTTTTTCAAAAATAGCTCAAAACAACAAAAAATTTAATTTTACCATGAATAAGTCAGGTAAGGCCATTCTTGTCTAAAATAAGCCGAATTCCTAAAAGGGCGCCGGAAGGCTGTTTTTACAAGAACAACCACTTTGGGTCATTTTCAAGGGTTAGCAGGCACAACCTTAAAATCTTCTTCCCGAAGTGCTGAAAGGCCGTATCTGCAAAACCAGCTGTTTGTTTTAAATTAGAAATTTGAAAAAAAAAGTGTCATTTTTTCCTTTTAGATCAAAATAAGTGATTAAATTACCTTAATAAATGTGCAGGATGAGCACGATTCAAAATGAACCATTCTCAATCATGAATAAAATTCCTCTAGAGTTGCGTCTATGGTGGAACGATCTAGGTAAAGAAGGACAAGACGAGGTCATCAATTATTTGAAAGGGCTTACCAGCTTGTTGGAGATTGTGCCTCGGGGAGACATCATAAGAGCATTGGTCACATGTTGGGACCCGGCACATAACGTATTCCATTTTTCAGACTTTGACCTCACCCCAACCTTAGAAGAAATAGCTGGGTACATCGGAAGTGCTGAGGTTCCTTTAAGGCACAAGTACTTGGTTGCACCAAGAACCGCAACTATACACAGATTCTTAGACTCGCTGAAGATAATCAGGATGGTTCACAACACGGATTTGGCGAATGACTTTTGCACCCCGCACTTCATATACCACAGATATGGCCACATAGGCTGGTTCAATAACCTGGAAAGCAAGATATGTAGCAAAGAAAACCGGCAAAATGGGAGAAACATAGACGTTTTGCTTTTATGGTGGTCTTTTTAGGGCTTTTGGTATTCCCGAGGAAGGATGGAAATATTAACATAAAAATCGCTGGGGTCATCATCACTTTAATGACTCAGGCCAAAAGTACTCTTGCGCCCATGATAGTAGCTGAAATCTTCCGTGCTCTTACAGCCTGCAAAGCCGGAGGAGACTTCTTTGAGGGGTGCAATCTATTGTTGCAAATATGGATGACTGAACATCTGTGCCATTGTCCTCAGTTCCTGAGTTATGGGTCTATAGAGAAAACCTATATATAGGAGTTTTATACGAGGATTAAGGGGGTCAACTTGCCTGAAGGATTCACGGGCTGGACATCATACTTTCGGTCTCTCACTGCCAGTCAAATAGAGTGGACGTTTGGATGGTTGCCTGTTGATGAAATCATATATATGCCAGCAGCAGGGCCGCACTTCCTCTTGATGGGTCTTAAGAGCATTCAACCGTATGCTCCGTATCGGGTTCTGAGGCAACTCGGGAGATGCCAAATAGTGCCAAACGACGACTATCTTAGTCTCTAAGTGGTTGAGATTAGTCCTAATGGCCAGTTTCCTGAAGCAAGGGTCTGCCAAGTTTGGAGTGAATGTCAATATTTGGCGGCAAATACCTGTGTACAGGATCGATCTAAAGGGGAAGTTTCACCTGAGTATCATGTCCGGTATAGATGGGACGTTGCATTTGGGAGGCCGGCCAAAAGACCTCACCTTCAGGATTTTGCCGAATCATCACAAGAACAATGGGCCTGGTTAGCTAAAGAAAATAAATACAGAGCTAAAATAGGAGAATTGGAAAATCAAGTCCGACACCTTCATTTTGAAAACAGTGTGCAGACCGCAGCCGATGAGGGTGAGAAGAAGAAATTGGCCAAAGAGAATGAAGCCTTATGAGACCAAATTCAAAAGATGAAGATAGCGCAGCAGATCCCGTCAGGAGTGCCAAAGATGCAAAACTTATAGAAAATCTAAGGCAAAACGTGAATGACTACAGTTTTGACCTCAACAAAGAAGAAAGAGAATTAGCCGGGGTTCGAAAATAATTGGCTAAAAATGCGGAAGAACGAGCCCGCATGGTTAAATAGTTGAAAGAAGAATACGATAATGAGGTCACCGGATTAAGGAAAAGGGTCATCAACACAGAAAACAAAATGATCAAACAGGCAAAAGAATTCAAGATTGAAAGAGAGCATTGCTACGCGAAATTGGCACAATTAGAAATGGACTTGCAGCAACTCCAGGAACAAAACCAGGCAGCCGAGCAGACTTTGGAGGTCAGGGCCCGACAGATAGGGCGGTTGCTTCAGGAAAAGGGCAGAATCAAAGAGAGAATCTTAACCGTTGCTCACTACATTACTAGGAAATGCCAAGTATGCAAGAACATGACTCCCACCACCTTCTTTGCATCGGTGATGATATTTGTAAAACAGATAATGAGTGACTTGGACAGACTTCAGGGGGAACTTGCAGATAGGCCCGCGGC
Organism: Nicotiana glauca; assembly: GCA_026770625.1. Taxonomy (NCBI): domain Eukaryota; kingdom Viridiplantae; phylum Streptophyta; class Magnoliopsida; order Solanales; family Solanaceae; genus Nicotiana; species Nicotiana glauca. The sequence goes on along the minus strand of MU726258.1, from coordinate 15,040 downwards.
GAGACCAAACGATGTCCCGCGGGCACCAGGAGCTTTAATGTATTCATGATTGTCATTTGAGTCTGTATTTCTTTTTCTACTAGAGTCTGTCAGTTGTTTGAGTCTGTATTTGCTTTTCGCTATGAGTCTGTCAGTTGATTGAGTCTGTATCTTCTTTTGAAATAGAATAGTTGACGGTGGAGTCTGTAGTTCCTTGTGTCATCAGAATCTGTTAGTTGTGTTAATCTGTCAGTTTCGAGTCTTTGTAATCAAAGTATTTGCTATCAATAAAATTGAAAATCCAAAAACATTTTGCTTCTATTTTATATTTATTTTCACGAACTACGCTTGGTCTGATTCATGCGGGGTCATGATACGTAGGCAATCTCCGTAGGATTCGACCGTAACTAAATAAAAATAAAAGAGAAAAAATGAAAAGAAATAGAGAAAAAGAAAATAAGAAACCAAATAAAAGAAACAATGGCAAAACAAGAGGGAACGAGAAAATACGAACAAAGAGGAAACAAAGGCAAGAGCGAAAAGAAAGGAAAAGAAGTTGCAATCAGGAATAAGGAAAGTCGGGATGATGCAAACAGTCGAGCAAATGCATAATAGCATCAGTTAACTGCCTAGGTACATTCATTCCCCAAAATGTGCGGTTATTAAATCTGTCACTACCCTAACCATTAACCAAGTTGTTGTTGATCTTGAGTCCAGGCATGTGGTTACTTGATTGGCACTCTGGCAACCCATTCCTACAACACCCGGTCAAAAGACAAGCTGAAAATGACAGGCCAAGAATCAGATACCAGTATTATGGACCCCGCGAAAGAGGTAGAGGTGATGGATGTTAATGCAATGAAGGAGGAAATGTATACGTTGAGGCAGCAAATGTCTGAAATGCATCAGGCCTGGGCTAAGGGTCAGCCGGCGCCAGTTTATCCCGCAAATCTAGCCTATATCCCACATTTGGCTCAGTCTCAGGAGCCTCCTACTATGAATTCATCTCCAGCTTTCCCTTTCTACCAACAGAGCTATGGCACCACTTCCTACCCTCCCCAAGCTCCACCACCCAAACAAAACCCTCCTCCACCAATCACCCATGTCTTTGTGGCGCCTCCACCTGCCACACTGCAAAGATCTTCTAGTGAGCCATTATTTCAGGCCCATGACAGCCAGTACTATCCTCCTTAGCCTACCTTTAAAGTTCCTGATCCATATTCCTACGTCCCTCACTTTGAGCTCCCGATGGAAACTGAAAAGCCGCTTAAGAACCCAGAGCAGGAAGAGATGTTTCCAAAAGTAAAAAGCCTAGAGCAGTCCTTCATGAACATGCAAGGATTGGGTGGCCAAGTTAGTGTGTCTTATAAGGATTTGTGTCTGTTCCCGGATGTTCAGTTACCAGCAGGGTTCAAAATGCCTAAGTTTGATCTATATGACGGGCATGGTGACCCGGTTGCCCCCCTGAGGGGATTCTGCAGCAAAATGAGAGGGGCTTGTGGAAAAGATGAGTTACTGATGGCGTACTTCAGCCAAAGTCTCAGTGGGTCTGCTTTGGAGTGGTATACACGACAGGACCACGGTAGGTGGTATACCCGGGATGACTTAGCACAAGCATTCGGCTGTTATTTTCAGTACAATTTAGAAATTGTTCCAGATCGCCTGTCACTGATAAAACTTGACTTGAGAAGAAACCCGGGGAGAGCTTCAGGGAGTATGGGTTCCGCTGGAGAGAACAGGCCGCAAGGGTCGACCCTTCGATGAAAGAAAGCGAGATGGTCGATTACTTTTTGCAGGCTTTGGAGCCGACTTACTTTGGTCACTTGGTAACATCAATTGGTAAATATTTTAATAAAGTTGTGAAGATGGGAGGAATGGTCGAGGAAGGACTTAAAACCAATAAAATCTTGAGCTATTCAGTTATCAAAGCAATCACCCAGGCCATCCAAAGCGGCACTAGGGGCGTGCTCGGGAAAAAGAAGAAAGAAGAGGTTGCAACTATTGAGTCCGGAGCGTGGTCTAGATCTAGAGGCCCTTCGCCCTACTACAACCAACCCCGACCCCACCACCAAAATTACCCATACACCCCATATATCCCTCCACAACACTATTACCCACCGCCAGATCCATATTTTTTCGTCCACCATGCTCAAACTTATCCCCAACCTCCGGCTCATGTTCAATGGCATGCACCGGCTCTCCAAAACTCATACCCAGCTCCACAAAACACCTATCCACCCCTAAGAGCCCACAGAAATTCCCCCAAAGCAGGTCACCGACCAAACCCAGCCTTCAAAAATGAGAGATTACAGAAGCAAAAGATTTTCACTCCATTGGGAGAATCATATACCACCTTTTTTCACAAATTGAGGCAGTTAGGTCTGTTGAATCCAATTGAGCCCGAAATGCCAAACCCCCTTCCTAGAAATCTAGACCACTCAGTAAGCTGTGAATACTGCTCGGGGGCCCCCGGACATGACACAGAGAAGTGTCGGAAGCTAAACACAGTGGTGCAGGAGCTCATTGACACCCACCGGATCGAGGTCCAGGCCCCAGATGCACCAAATATTAACCAGAATCCGTTGCCGGCTCACCACGAGACCTATATGATTGAATTAGTAGAAAATGGGGAGCACAAGAAGCCTTCGCAAACCGTAATAATGATAAGGGCTAGTGAGGACATGCCAAATGAGAAATTAACTAGTGGAAAGACATTGATCCAGGTGGAGGAAACAATTAGTAAACCAGTTGGGGTGATACAGAAAGAGTTTTCAAGCAACGTCGCAGTTAAACGAGAACCGGTTGTGGTGGGAAACGAGCCTTCGAGTAGTGTTGCAGTAAAGCAAAAACCAGCTAGAGTAGTGGTGCCAGGAGCAGTGGCCAAGCCCGTTGTGATCATAAAAGGTGCTCGCATGGAGCCGGTTATTATCAAGCCAATGATTTAGTTACCAATAACTAGTGAGAAGGTCGTACCATGGAATTACGGTCGGGTAACAATAATGTATAAGGGGAAGGAAGTTAAAGAGGAAGTTAGTGAAACTCATGGGCTGACTCGTTCAGGAAGGTGTTTCGCCCCTGAGGAATTGAGAAAAGCTAAAATTGCCAAAGTTAATCCAGCACCAGTAAAGAAAGCCGTGAATGAAGAAGAGGCAGAAGAATTCTTGTAGAAGATAAAGGTGCAACATTACTCTATTGTAGAACAGTTGAGGAAGACCCCGGCACAGATCTCATTGCTATCATTATTGATCCATTTAGACGAGCATCGCCGGGCATTGATGAAAATTCTGAATGAAGCCCATGTTCCGGATAAGATCTCTATGAACCATCTGGAGAAAATAGCAAACAAGATTTTTGAGGTCAATAGGGTTACATTCTCTGATGATGAACTACCGTTGGAAGGCAGTGAGCATAATAAAGCACTATACCTCACGGTGAAATATGAAGACTCTGTGGTTACCCGGGTGCTGATTGACAATGGGTCCAGTGCAAACATTTGCCCTCTCTCCACCCTGGACAAGCTAAAGGTGGACAGTGAAAGAATCCACAAGAATAGAATTGTAGGGGGAGGATCCCGACTTCAAAATTTGATGGAGGAGGGCACAGTAAGGGACATAGCGTTGGAACTGACGATAGGACCGATTGAATTTAGTATGGAGTTCAGGTGCTCGACGTGGCTGTTTCTTACAATCTCTTGTTAGGATGACCCTGGATTAATGCAGCAAAAATAGTGCCATCTACCTTGCATCAGATGGTCAAATTCGAGTGGGACCGGCAGGAAATTGTGGTGCATGGGGAAGATAGTTCATGTAATACCATTATGTCTGTCATAGAAGCTGAGTACGACAAAGGTCCATGGGTTTATCAAATCTTGGACGCGGTATCAGTTGAAAAGGTCCCAGAAGGGGAGTGTATTCATGCGCCAAAGGTAGCTGTTGCATCCGTCATGGTGGCCTTGGAAATGTTAAAGAATGGTTTCATACCGGGCAAAGGTTTGAGTGTTGATCTTCAAGGCATTGTGCAGCCAGTTTCTCTTCCCAAGAATCTGGATACTTTTGGTTTAGGGTTCAAGCCCACAGCTGCGGATGTAAGGCGCACCCGCAAAATGAAGAAGAGGGCATGGGTCCTTCCCAAGCCAATCCCATGTTTGTCCAGATCGTTCGTCAGGCCGGGTATCAGAAAGCAATTATTGTCAAAAGTTTCTAAGTCATTGATTGGTGCTGATGGAGACTTGGACAAAGGGTTTGAAAGGTTGTTCGCTGAGGTTAACATGGTTGAGGCAGGGGAAGGGTCAAGCAAGGCAAATGTGCAGTTCGTCGGACCACGTGCAAAAGTCAACAACTGGGAAGCTACTCCTCTTCCTACTCGGAGGGAGTCTTGGTAGTGAGTTTTTATTTTCTTTTATTGTCTGGATTATTCCATGGTTTGTAATTCAGATATTATGTTCCGTCCAATTGGATGTGTTAAAGCCATGTTATCTTTATATTCAATGAAATGCAATTGTCTTTCTTTCTTCATTCCTAATTTTGTTTCCGTTTTCTTTTCTTCTCTGTACAGTTCTTTTATGCTGATATCAATGAAATGACATGCATGAGGAATCTTCGGTCCAGTTCTAAAAGCCAATCTAACTCGGAAATAATAATACAAGAAATTGAGTGTGATGATGAGTTGGAATACGATGATGATGAGGCCCGTGAAGAGATTAGTAAAGAATTAAGCCATTTTGAGGAAAAACCCAAACCTAACCTAAATGACACGGAAGCAGTTAATCTAGGGGACCGAGATAATGTCCGTGAAACTAAAATAAGTGTTCATCTAGAACCATAACTCAAGGAGGATATAATCAAAACACTTTTCGAATATAAGGATATTTTTGCATGGTCGTACGATGATATACCGGGTCTAAGCACTGACTTATTGGTTCACAAATTGCCCACTAACCCAGCACTCCCTCCTGTCAAGCAGAAGCTGAGAAAGTTCAAAACGGATATAAGTGTAAAGATCAAAGAAGAGATCACCAAGCAGTTCGAGGCGAAAGTCATTCGGGTCACGCGGTATCCCACCTGGTTATCCAATGTTGTGCCTGTGCCAAAAAAGGATGGCAAGACCAGGGTGTGTGTTGATTATTGGGATCTTAACAAGTCAAGTCCAAAAGACAATTTCCCACTGCCGAACATCCACATATTGATTGATAATTGTGCCAAACATGAGATTGGTTCTTTTGTGGATCGTTACGCGGGGTACCACCAGATCTTAATGGATGAAGACGATGCAGAAAAGACGGCATTCATCACGCCATGGGGAACATACTATTATCGGGTCATGCCGTTTGGTTTGAAAAATGCCGGGGCAACCTATATGGGGGCAATGACAACAATGTTTCACGACATGATACACAAGGAAATTGATGAGGTGTATATAGACGATGTGATCGTGAAGTCTAGAAAGCAGTCTGACCACGTCAGGTATCTGAGGAATTTCTTCTAAAGGCTTTGGAGGTACAATCTCAAGCTCAATCCTGCAAAGTGCACTTTCGGGGTGCCGTCTGGGAAGTTGTTGGGATTTATAGTCAGCCGTCGGGGTATTGAGCTAGACCCGTCAAAAATCAAGGCTATCCAAGAATTGCCACCTCCGATGAATAAGAACGAGGTGATGAGTTTGCTAGGGAGATTGAACTATATCAGCAGGTTCATTGCTCAACTCACGACAACTTGTGAGCTAATCTTCAAACTGTTAAAGAAAGACGCTGCGATCAAATGGATGGATGAATGCCAGGAGGCTTTTGATAAGATAAAGGGGTATTTTTCAAACCCACCCATGTTGGTCCCGCCAGAACCAAGGAGGCCTTTGATTCTATATTTGAAGGTTTTGGACAATTCATTTGGTTGTGTCCTAGGGCAGCATGCTGTTACTGGAAGAAAGGAGAAGGCTATCTATTACCTCAGCAAGAAGTTCACATCATACGAGGTAAAGTATACTCATCTTGAAAGAACATGTTGTGCACTAACTTGGGTTGCACAGAAGCTGAAACATTACTTGTCATCTTATACCACCTATCTCATCTCTCGGTTGGACCCGTTGAAGTACATTTTTCAGAATCCCATGCCCACAGGGAGGCTTGCAAAGTGGCAGATCCTACTTACAGAATTTGACATTATCTACGTGACCCGGACCACAATAAAAGCACAGGCCCTGGCAGATCATTTGGCCGAGAATCCGGTTGATGAGGATTATGAACCTTTGAAGACTTATTTCCCTGATGAAGAGGTGATGCGTTTTGATGAGTTGGAACAAGTTGAGAAGCCGGGATGGAAACTTTTCTTTGATGGGGCTGCCAACATGAAAGACGTGGGGATAGGAGCAGTACTTATTTCTGAAACAGGGCAGCACTACCCCGTTACAGCTCAGCTTCGTTTCTATTGTACTAACAACATGGCAGAATATGAGGCATGTATCTTGGGTCTGAGGTTAGCTGTAGATATGGGTGTCCAGGAAGTCTTGGTCATGGGTGATTCGGACCTATTGGTGCACCAAATTCAAGGAGAATGGGAAATACGGGACTTGAAGCTTATACCGTACCGACAATGTTTGCATGATCTTTGTCAACGGTTTCAATCAGTAGAGTTCAGGCACATTCCAAGGATTCATAATGAGGTTGTCGATGCGCTGACCACTTTGGCGTCAATCTTGCATCATCCGGATAAGGCTTATATGGACCCTTTGCAGCTTCAGGTCCGTGATCAGTATGCTTATTGTAATATGGTTGAAGAAGAATTTGACGGTGAGCCGTGATTTCATGACATCAAGGAATATATCAAGATGGGGGTGTATCCGGTACAGGCTACAGGTGACCAGAAAAGAATGATTTGACGGTTGGCAAGCGGGTTTTTCTTTAGTGGGGGAGTATTGTACAAAAGAACTCCAGATCTCGAGTTGTTAAGATACATTGATGCGAGACAGGCCACAACTATCATGACTAAGGTACATTCCGGAGTTTGTGGACCGCATATGAGTGGGTACGTTCTGGCAAAGAAGATCCTCTGAGCGGGGTATTACTGGCTTACTATGGAGCGGGATTGCATCAGTTGCGTACGCAAATGTTATCAGTGCCAAGTGCATGGAGACTTGATTCATTCTCCGCCATTAGAATTACACACGATGTCCGCACCATGCCCTTTTGTTGCATGGGGCATGGATATCATTGGGCCAATTGAGCCAGCAACGTCAAATGGGCACATGTTCATTTTGGTGGCTATAGATTATTTTACCAAGTGGGTAGAGGCCAAAACGTTCAAGTCCGTAACCAAGAAGGTTGTGGGGGATTTTGTGCATTCAAACATTATCTGTCGGTTTGGGATACCAAAGGTGATCATTACATACAATGGAGCTAATCTCAATAGTCATTTAATGAAAGAGACATGTGAGCAGTTCAACATTACCCATCGCAATTCTACCCCATGCCGCCCTAAGGCAAATGGTGCGGTCGAAGCGGCCAACAAGAATATAAAGAAAATACTTCGGAAAATGGTAGAGGGTTCTAGACAGTGGCATGAAAAGCTTCCTTTTGCATTGTTAAGATACCGCACCACTGTTTGAACTTCAGTAGGGGCGACTCCTTATTCATTGGTGTATGGCACCGAAGCTGTGATACCCGTAGAAGTGGAGATCCCATCCCTTCAAATTATCGCGGAGGCTGAGATTGATGATGATGAATGGGTAAAAACTCGCTTGGAACAGTTGAGTTTGATCGATGAGAAAAAATTGGCATCAATGTATCATGGCCAATTGTACCAACAAAGAATGGCAAGAGCGTACAACAAGAAAGTGCGTCCGAGGAAGTTTGGAGTGGGACAGTTAGTGCTGAGACGTATTTTGCCTCATTGGGCGGAAGCAAACGGAAAGTTCGCCCCAAACTGGCAGGGGCCATTTGTTGTAACCAGAGTGTTGTCTAATGGTGCACTATATTTGACAGATGTGGAAGGAAAATATGTAGAAATGGCTATCAATTCCGATGCGGTCAAAAGATACTATGTATGATTTCTTAGTTTGATTGTACTTGTTTGTATTTGGCATATTTTGAAGATTGAAATAACGAACGCGTTTTGTTCTGCTATCTAAACACTTTATCCCTTGTCATCCCTTTAAGCCTTGTTTATTTTTTTTCATAACCCTATTTCGGAATCAATGGCATAATTCAGAAATGCAAGTGCGGAGGGTAAGTAAGTGAAGAAAAAAAAGGGAGGAAGAAAAGAAAAAAACAAAAACAAGAAGAAAGAAGAAAAGAAAGAAAGAAAAAGAAGAAAAGAAGAAAAGAAAGAAAGAAAACGAAAAAAAGAAAAGAAAAGAACAATGTAAAGAAAGGAAAAGGAGAAATAGAAAAAAAAAAGAGAAAGAAAGATCACAACAACAAGGTAATTTCTATAACGTGAACTACGTTTGACTTGATCCCGAAAGGGTACGTAGGCAGCCTGTCTCTAAGGTTCAGTCTCATCGAAATCAAAATCCAAAAGTCTCCAAGAAAGAAACTGGGGCAGAAGTTGTAGTTGTTGTGAGAAATCTGATTCCGAAAATTGTAATTTTGAACCCTTGTTGAATTATTTTGAGCCTTTGATACCCTTTCTTTCTAACCCTATCCAAAAACCCACATTATGGTCCAAAGAAAGACCTTCCGTTCAGTATTTGAGAGATGCCAAGTCAAGCGAGTAGAGGTGAATCATATCAGGGGCAATATTCTGGTCCAAACAAGGGAAATGATAAATGAGAGAGTCTTATTGGTGAAAACCCTCACGGGCACCGTAAGGCGACGGGAGCTGAGAGAAATAAAAATGAGAGAGTCTTATTGGTGAAAACCCTCACGGGCACCGTAAGGCGACGGGAGCTGAGAGAAATAAAAATGAGAGAGTCTTATTGGTGAAAACCCTCACGGGCACCGTAAGGCGACGGGAGCTGAGAGAAATAAAAATGAGAGAGTCTTATCGGTGAAAACCTTAACAGGCACCGTAAGGCGACGTGAGTTAAGAAAAATTGAAATGAGAGAGTCTTATTGGTGAAAACTCTCGCGAGCACCTTGAGGCGAAAGTGAGTTAAGAGTAAACAAATGAGGGAGGTTTGTTGGTGGAAAATTGTTTTGAGGCACCGCAGGATGAACAAGACCAAGGTTTGGGTAAAGTGATCAAGTTATGGAAATTCTTAGGCAACAAGGTATGGTAATTGGAAGGTGATTAGTTGGAAGATTGAGCTGATTAATCCAAAATGCATGTCATGACCATTGGTACCAGTTGTTCCGGTCAAATAAGTTTCTTTTCTTTCTCCTTTTAGCAGTCATCCAGTTTTGGATTCTTCGTATCCTTAACTCGTAAAATCATTGCATTTCATTTTCTTTTGGGGTTTATTTGTCTAAAGATGTTTCAATGTTAGTTCAAGCAAGTGAAAAGGATTTCAAAGCTCACTACCAATTCTCAAAATTATAAAGCACAGCGTGGTCAGAACATGTTAAAGACAGCATGACAAAATATGGAATATAGGGAATCACCAAAAGTTGCATCAGTATAATGATTGGGTAATGTCGTGGGAAATGCAAAAGTCAGATAAAGGGGTCAGAGGTGTGAAACAACAACATCGATATAGAACACTTGGGTTGTTGAAGGTCATGTGGTTTGAAAGTCAGTCAGAAAGTCAAGCGGTTCAGGGCTAGTTCAAAAAAGCCGGTCAAAGCAAAACGTGGCTGCAGGGACATCCTCAACAAAAATGTCGGGAACTAACCACTATTTTAAACTGACAAAATTTTCTTTGATTGAAACAGGGGCAGAAAATTCGGTTGTTTCGGAGGAACTCTCTGTAAGGGGAAAACCAGCAATAATCAGGTTTGGCCGTAAAGTGGGGTTTGGTCAAAATACAAGATAATCATGAATAGAATAGAGGAATATAAGTTGGTGTCAAGTTTGCATGTTTAAGCGAAGATTCAATTAGGAGTTGTCAGGACCTTCCTGGATAATAGGACGTAGCTTTCAAACTCTTAGTAATAGTTGGCATAACAATTCAGCTAACACTCGCTCATATACCCAGCTTCCAAACTGGGGCAGAAATCTTTCTTGTTTTGTCTATTTTATTGAAATCAGGAGCCCGCCTGGAGAACAGAGGCACACAATTCAAGTTTTGAAGTCGGGAGCCCGCCCGTAGAACAGAGGCATATATTTTCAAGTGTGGAAGTCAGGAACCCGCCCGTAGAACAGAGGCATATATTTTCAAGTGTTGAAGTTGGAAGCCCGCCCGTAGAACAGAGGCATATATTTTCAAGTTTTGAAGTCGGGAGCCCGCCCGTAGAACAGAGGCATATATTTTCAAGTTTTGAAGTCGGGAGCCCGCCCGTAGAACAGAGGCATATATTTTCAAGTTTTGAAGTCGGGAGCCCGCCCGTAGAACAGAGGCATATATTTTCAAGTTTTGAAGTCGGGAGCCCGCCCGTAGAACAGAGGCATATATTTTCAAGTTTTGAAGTCGGGAGCCCGCCCGTAGAACAGAGGCATATATTTTCAAGTTTTGAAGTCGGGAGCCCGCCCGTAGAACAGAGGCATATATTTTCAAGTTTTGAAGTCGGGAGCCCGCCCGTAGAACAGAGGCATATATTTTCAAGTTTTGAAGTCGGGAGCCCGCCCGTAGAACAGAGGCATATATTTTCAAGTTTTGAAGTCGGGAGCCCGCCCGTAGAACAGAGGCATATATTTTCAAGTTTTGAAGTCGGGAGCCCGCCCGTAGAACAGAGGCATATATTTTCAAGTTTTGAAGTCGGGAGCCCGCCCGTAGAACAGAGGCATATATTTTCAAGTTTTGAAGTCGGGAGCCCGCCCGTAGAACAGAGGCATATATTTTCAAGTTTTGAAATCGGGAGCCCGCCCGTATAACAGAGGCATGTATTTTCGAGTTTTGAAGTCGGGATCCTGCCCGTAGAACAGAGGCATATATTTTCAAGTTTTGAAGTCGGGAGCCCGCCCGTAGAACAGAGGCATATATTTTTAAGTGTGGAAGTCGGGAACCCGCCCGTAGAACAGAGGCAGGTATTTTCAAGTTTTGAAGTCGAGATCCCACCCGTAGAACAGAGGCATGTATTTTCAAGTTTTGAAGTCGGG
>MU726256.1:131028-174984 GCA_026770625.1 Nicotiana glauca | reverse complement strand
CTTGCCGGAATATTTGAGATGATGTTTTGTTCCCTCACTGGGATGTCGTTATATTGTTGTTTGTGACGGAATATGAGATAAGAATTTCTTGGAGCTTGGGCTCCAGTGATATCGTGAGATAAGAAAAGTAAGAAAAAGAAAGCGTTGTTAATTAACCCCTTGCCGGGATGTAAGTACTTATTGTATTCTCCCTTGCCGGGATGATTGAACTATTAATTGTGCTCCCTTGCCGGGGCTCTAGAGATATTGTGACTGTTGCTTGGGGACTCAGACTGTTAAATGATAATGTGGATCGGGTTGCACACCGCAACGATGGTAATTGTGGATCGGGTTGCACGCCGCAACGATGGTAATTGTGGATCGGGTTGCACGCCTCAACGATGGTAATTGTGGATCGGATTGCACGCCGCAACGATGGTAATTGTGGATCGGGTTGCACGCCGCAACGATGGTAATTGTGGATCGGGTTGCACGCCGCAACGATGGTAATTGTGGATCGGGTTGCACGCCGCAACGATGGTAATTGTGGATTGGGTTGCACGTCGCAACGATGGTAATTGTGGATCGGGTTGCACGCCGCAACGATGGTGATATGTGGATCGGGTTGCACGCCACAACGATGGTAAATTATGGAACGGGTAGAGGATATTATTGAGCAGTTCATATTTATTGAGCAGTTCATATTTATTTCAGGCTTATAAAATTAGATTTTCGCAGCTATTGTTAGTATTATTTTATGCTATTAAATTGAAAACAGGATGATTTGTTTATGGAAACAAAGAGTAAATTGGCTTGCCTAGCTACCACGAGTAGGCGCCATCACAATCCCGATGGTGGAAAATTCGGGTCGTGATAATTCAACAGTTATATCAGAAGAATGAACTTAAATAGCTAAAGAGGTAAATATACGTATTATTAGTAATTAATATGCATTAATTACGAAAAACGTTATGGAATTTGTAATGAATCAGTTATGATTATCAATTATAATGTTACATTAATGCCATTAATTGTCATAAGGACTCTGTATGATAAAGGAAAAACGTTTTACTTCGAGACAGCTATAAAAGGGGAAGAATTAATATTTGTAAAGACTCGAATTACTATTACAATATACTGATCTATTTTGCTTTCTTCTGCTTGTTAAAATCAATTTTTTTAATTCATCATATATTTAATTATCACTAACTCGAGTTCTTCTAAAATAAAACTTTGACCGAAATTCTAATTTTTAGTTAAATAATTATTACTATATATTAACTTGAAATTATTATAGAAATTCATAAACTTTAAATTGTAAATCTGCTCCGTACCCCAACATATCTTTTAGAAGAGAATCACATCTCTTATGTCGCTGACGTGGACGATTGTTGTTTTCATTGCACAATGAAGTTTGGCCGGAGTGAATTATTTTGACTAGACATCTATTGGTGGTATATTTACTATTATATATAAGGGACAATCAAGAATTTTTGTAATCCTCGTAAAAGTTTCTAATAAAATATAAACTTTTCAATTAATTATTTTTAGATCCTAACTTTATTTTTTAAAGTCAAGTTTACTTTTTGTTTTAGACAAAATTACGTAATAATACACTTCAGAAGTTAACCTTGCAACCGGATAACCCAGATTTAATATTACAAATATGTAGCCCAATATTATTTGGCTCAGATCCGAAAAAACGTTTATGCCCTTTTTATTCTGGCGCAATTTTTTTATGGGTTTTTATTCTATTTCTTATCCAAGTTTATACATTCCTATCCCAGCTATAAACATACAATAACTCTTATTTTCCAAGATCTATATAGATGAATTTGCTCCAAAGTTTATGATTTGACAAAAAACTCAACAAGAAAAGAAAAATTTGAAAATTCATCATTTAGTAGAGAAATCAACGAAAAAAATTAACTTTATATATAGATTGTTAGATAAAAGTGAGAAAAATACAAAAATTTTATTTTTCAGTTTTAACTTCATCTGTACAGTAATGTATATTGATGTATAAGTTTGTATAAACTTGTATATGAAATGTTGAATAATGTATACCAGTATTTCGCTGAAAAAAAACAAACTCAGTGTTAATAGAAAACATAGAGAATACAAAGTAAAAGCAAAAAGAAAAATCTAAATAAAAATTAACCAAAACAAAAGCAAAAGGGTACTGTGGAAAAACTAAAAATAAAAAACATGCAACAAAACTAAAATTACTATCATGAAAGAGAAACTTACTTCAAAAAAAAGATCAATGTTGTATAATAATATTTTTACACCTAATATACAATATTATACAACATTATACGCACATTATAATTTTGTATAATGTTGTATAATATTGTATAATGATGTAGAATAGTGTATAGAAAACTGGATTTCATCTTGACCTTCCTTCTTCAACTAGTATGGTTCCCAAAACCAATGTTAATCAGACACCGTTAACCCAGCACTCAAGATTCATATCATTACAATAATTAGAGTTTTTTTTTATAAAGAAAAGCGAAAATGGCTATCAGAGTTTCAATATACCTCAAAAGCATAAAAATACTAGAGAAATTAAATGCAAAGTTATGAAAAAGGGAACAAAAAGACGCAATAACCTAAGGCAAAGAAGATACGCCAAAAGCTAAGAATGCTGAGACGTGCATAATAGTCTTTTACTTAGATCTCTGCCTCATCTTTCGGCGCTTCCTCTTCAACCTACTCATACGCCTCTTCTTCCACTTAACTCTCATGGTGAATCAGCTATGCCTTAAGAGACTGCTCTTTACTTCCTGATCAGAACGAACCTATCCCCACTTTAGAGTTAGATTTTCAAGCTCCTTCAATGGAGTTTAGAATTTGGATGCAACAAAATTTCAATTTTAAATTTGGACACACATAAATCGAGATTCAAATATTTGAGATCTATAAAAAGTTATGAAGATTAAGCAACTTAGTAGAGAAATTTGAGTTCTATAAATATTTAGATATAAGTAAGTGAGAGAAGAGAAAGAAATGAGAAAGCGAAGAGGGGCTGAGAGTACAAAGTGTGCTGGGGAAAAATGAAAATAAAGAAACCCTAAAAGTGTGTTTGTAATAGTGGCTAAAGTTTGAAAATGTTATTTCAGATTATATACAACCTGGGCTAAATTAGGTAAGGACTTCAAACATTGGCCATTTTCCGTTGGGCTGTTAAGCCAAGTGACAAGGGCTGAAATTATCCCATTGTTTTATGGTTTACTTTTAAAACCTGTCCTATCTTATTTTTTCTGTTTTTCGATTTCTTAAACGATGTTTATATTGGAACTCGATTAATTCGGATTCGTGTCGCATGAGACTCATTTGGAGGAAGCTTTCCCTACCAAAAATATTCTCATACCCAAACTCGAACTTGGAAACCTTGGTAAGGAAGGAGTAGCCTCATCCCGCTGCACTTTATTTTCCCAGTTATTTTCTTCTACTGATCTTATTTATTAACCCGAAAAATAGTTTTCTTTTTGCTAGAATCTTGTTTCTTGTTTCTCTCTCATTCTCCTTTTTCATTTGTTGTTATTATAGCTTTTTACATGTATGCATTTCTTTTACTTATATTTGTATTATGAAATTTGAGAATTTATGAAAATTCTTTTACTTATATGTAGGCATTTCTTTTACTTTATATTTAAATTTTAATGAGCTCATATGTGTTTAAACAGTCAGTGTTGTCAGTCATGATCGAATTATCTTTAAGATCTTTCATATGGCTAACTTCAATTAATTTCCTAGACACAATAGGTTTTGTCGGATTCGGTACCGTTTTAGTTCAAATTCTGTATTTGTCTTAAAAATTCATTACAATAACAACAAACCCAATATTATCCCATACCGCGGGGTCTGGGAATGTCTTAAAAATTCACTAAATATCTATATTATTAATTTAGAACTAACTTTAAAAAACTAGAATTCAGAATTCATAAACTTTAAATTCTGGCTCTGCGTAGGCATTTGGACATAAGAATTGTAAAATTTCAAAAATGATGAAATATTTTTCAAGTGAAAATAGTATTTGAAATTTAGAAATGTGTTTAGACATGAATAGAATTTTGGGTTGTTTTTGATGTTTTGTAGTGATCTGAGTGAAAATTTTTGAAAAGTAGTTTTTTGGAGTTTTTCAAATTTTCAAATTTTTTGAAAATGCATCTTTTGGATCAGCTTACATATAACGCTTTAATTTGCTATCAAGTTGATCAGCTTATATATAACGCTGCTGACGCTCTTGTAGTCTTGTGCAATTCCAATAGGGTTTACACCATCTTCTCAAGTTCTAAGACATTGAAACAACCACAATTGTTTTTCGGGTTTTATATACCGGTTTAAGTTATATGCGTTAATGATGCAAATACACTTAAACAATTTATTAAGCAATTATAGGTAAATTGTATAATAAGCAATAATTAATAATTAGATAAAAATAATGACTGTCACGACTCAAAATTTCTCCGAAAGAGTCGTGATGACATCTAATCTCTAAACTAGGTAAGTTTAACATTTGCAGAATTAACATTGATATTTACTAACTTCAAATTAAATAACTCTGAATAATTACAATTTCAATACCGGCATGCAAGTCATAAGCCTTTCTAAGAGTAGTTATCTATCTATATTTTACTATATATAGTATTAATCATTAAATTTACTTTCCTAATATTTAGAAATACTCATTTAATTACTTTTCTATTTAGAACCTTGATTAATAAAAGTGAAAAATGTATTTCTAAAATTTCTACCATAAATAAATGAGAAAAGTACGTTTTAGAGAAGGAACTAAAATATTTTCAATTCCTAAAATCTTAAGATAATTAAAAAATATATATTTCAAGAAGCAATCAAATTATTTTAAATTTTAATTTTTCCTATACATAAATAAAAAAGGACAATACATCAAAAGGAAACTCTTCTACTTTTGTTAATGGGTAATTTTTCGGCAACTTTGTCAAACAAAAACGTAGAATCCTTTTCTCCTTTTTTTCTTTTTAACTTTTCTATTTACATGATTTTGAAATGTTATATTTTTACTTTGATCTATATATATAATCATGTAATTCATAAATATAATTATTTAGAAAGAGATTAGGTGGAATGAGTTCTTTTAGATTGTTCCTACTTTTTCATGCGATGCATAAGTTAGATCTAAATAAAAATTTTCGAGATGAGAAGAAACATAAGACTCAAAAAAGGGATTAAATTAGGAGTGTTTGGCTCACGGCCTACGAAGATTAGTTTACCTAGATTATAAAAGTGTATGAGGTATATGCAGAATAATCTTTTTGTATATATTTTTATTGATTAACACGATAGACACGTGCAACGCACGTACACTAAAAACTAGTACAAAATAAATGCGTTATTATTCTAGAACAAAAGGAACAAATGGAAATAAGTACAAATGAAGGGGACAACGAGGTCTGTGAACGCAGCAGCAGGTTTACCTTGAGTCTCCATCGCAACGATCCACACAACTACTACCAATCAAATACCTGGATCTGTATAAAAAATATATAGAAGTGTAGTATGAGTACACCACGACGGTGCCCAGTAAGTATCAAGACTAACCTCGGTGGGGTAGTGACGAGGAACAGTCAAGACACCTACTAGTCAAAGAAATTGAACAGGATATGATAATGAACTACCAAGATAAAGATAATAAAGTAATATCAGTAGCAGGGAAAAACCCAACTACAAACAATAGAGACAATAAAGGGAAACACAGATAGTAACGAACGATAACTAAGTAATTTATCACCAACATAACTGGGACACAGACAAGTAAGAATATGTTCAAACAAAGAAGGCGATGCCGACTCAATCAATCACATCATTTCAAATACACAATCCCGACCATCTCAATACTCGGGATCTCATGTCATAACCTCAATTTTCAAACCTTTAGCACACACGACACCTTGTGCCCACACATTTCTGTCTCATTTAGCACAACGTCATCCTCATGTTACTCAGTACATAGGGTCTATAACCAATGCAGTTAAAAGATTCACGGAGTCTCATTTATATAACATAAGTAGATTACAGCTTCTAAGCAATTAGAAAATTAACAAGAAAAGATGAAGTTATTTTTGAAAATTATTATAATAAAGAAAATACCATTTTCAAATAAAATACAACATCGAATGAATTATTAACTTTAACAGAGGATTTAATAAATTAAAACTTAGAAGAAATTTCTTTTTAAGTAAGTTCCAATATCATCGGGTTAAGGGAATTTAATTGAGAAACTAATTAAAATAAAACATAACATTTATAGGAATTTGAATTATTGAAAGGTGAGTGTGTGTGTGTGTATATATATATATATATATATATATATATATATATATATATATATATATATATATATATATATATATATATATATATATATATATATATATATAGCGAGTTCAAATTTAAAAATTATATATAGCAGCGTAGTACTAATTCCTTTATTTAAAGTCACGATGTTTCTAATAACTTAACAAGACAAGAGAAAATGATTTGACGTAGTAGTTTTACTTTAACAAAATAATTCACCAGAATAATAGTTTCAGGGAAAGAATTCCAGGAACAACAACAAGTCAACAACTCAATGCCAATAACCCGATCCTCACAACTAAGTGAAACTCGAAATATAAATTGATAAGGTCTTAAACAAATAAACTAGGATCTTCTCAGTATTCAGCTATAACCAAATCCTAAATGAAATGTAAAACCACTGAATAACTTGTACATCTAAAGAGGATTATATAAGCATATATATTGATGCGGCGCGTATCCCGATCCCACAATCCTTCCTTTTTCCACCATAACAATTACAATAAAAGTAAATAGTATATATGCTTGTTGCGGCGTGCAACCCGATCCCTCCAATCCTCTATTATTCCTCCTTAAAAATTACAATAAGAGTAAATAGTGTGTGTGTGTGTGTGTGTATATATATATATATATATCACCATATCAATAACAACATGATCATTCACCCTTATTACTCCTTGTTGCGGCGTGTAACCCAATCCCACCGGTCCACCCTTATTACTCCTCAATATATATCACCCTTATTCCTCTTGTTGTGGCGTGTAACCTGTTCCCACCTTATTACTCCTTGTTGCAGCGTGCAACCCGATCCCACCAGACAACATTAATTCTCCCTTATTCCTCCTTAACATATCAACAACCAGACATAGTTTAAAATCAACAACAATAACAATAATTCAACAACTCAATCACAAGGATCTCTACCACTAAGAGTATGAGTATACGACAATAAGAGAGTCACGGAAAACCAAGAAGCACAACAACCTTTACAAAACAACAAGACATATAAGGCATGTGAATACTACACCGGAAACCACAACAATTGGAACACATAGCATGTATGCACAGGGTCATAGAGGAATTCACAATTAAGAAATAACAAAACAATAAGGAGGACAATCACTTCAATTAAGGCAATTAAGGGCCAAGTAACATGTAAGGATTAGAGGAAAGCTAACAACATCGTATGGAGCATATAAAGGTAAAACAAGCAATTAAGAGGCCTAATCATATCGGAAAACTTCCCACTTAATGAACATAAGGACCTTAGAACCCTAAAGGCAAGTTCTCCATAAATAAGTCCGAGCACACACTCGTCATCTCACGTGCACGGACTACAATTAGCATAGAAGACTCAAATCCTAAGGGGGAGTCCCGCACTCAAGGTTAGACAAGATACTTACCTCAATCCAGCCAATTCAATACTTAATTTAGCTTTTCCTTTACCAATTCATCGACGCTCGGCTCAATCTAGCCAAAAATAACTTGAATACATCAAACAATGCAAGATAAAACAATTTCAATTAATAAAGCTATCATTATTATACAATTTGTAAAAGGGCAACAAAAGTCAACTCCCCGGGCCTGCACCTCAAAACCCGATAAAATATACAAAAACCGAATATCCATTATGATACTAGTTCACCCATACAAAATTTATCAAATTTCGATATCATTTGGTCCTTCAAATCACCATTTTATACTTTTGAAAGATTTCACAATTTTCCCATATTTTTCTTTAGATTCTCATGAATTTGATGATAAATCTAAGATATAATCACAAAATATAATTGGAAATTGATTAAAGATACTTACCCAATGACTTGGTATGAAAATCTCTTCACAAAATCGCCTACCTCGACTCTAGGTTACAAAAATATGAAAAAATAAAGCAAAAACTCAGAATACCCAACTTTTAGCAGGATGCAGATGTCGCATTTGTGACACTGGGTTCGTAAATGTGAACTCGCCAAAGCGAAGAAAGCTTCGCAAATGCGAGCTTGGAATAGTTCTGCCTTCATCGCAAATGTGATAAGGAGTTCGCAAATGTGAACTTTGAAGGCTTCGCAAATGCGGTAATTTCTTAGCAAATGCGACCCGGTTCCTAGAAGCCCAGGTTCGCAATTGTGATGACTACCTCGCAGTTGTGGTAGTCGCAATTGGGACCAAAACCTTGCAAATGCGAGAAAACCAGAACCAGCACACATAAAGTTTAACCAAAACAATTTGAAGCTTATCCGAAACTCACCCGAGCCCCTGAGTCTCCAAACCAAACACCCCAACTGGTCTAAACACATAACACGAACTCGCTTATGCGATCGGAACACCAAAATAACCTCTAGAACCACGAATCGGATGCCAAAATGTATGAAAAATTACTATGAACTTCAACAACTTCTAGAATTCCAACCAAGCGTCCGAACCATATTAAATCAACTCCAAATGACACCAAACATTGTAGGCAAGTACCAAATGACATAACAGAGCTGTTCCAACTTTCAGAATCACATTCCGATCTCGATAATACAAAAGTCAACTATGGGTCAAACCTCTCTATTTTCTAAACTTCAATTTTTCCAACTTTTGCCGAAATGCCTCAAATTACCCTACGAGCCTCCAAATCCAAATCCGAGCGCATGCCTAAGTCCAAAATCACCATACTAAGCTACTGACATCATCCAAAACTCATTCCGAAGTCATTTACTCAAAAGTCAAATTTTGATCAAATTCTTATCGCTTTTTTTCCCTGAATCCACTAGGCCTTGTGCCTAATGCTGATTTTCATAGATATAGAAAGTAGAATACAAACAAACAAACAAGGTGGATGGGGACCTGAACCTTACCTCTACAAGAAAGATGGAAGTGCACTTGGTCAACCACATATGGTAGTCAAGTTGCACCTGAATACTATGGGAAGCTAGACCTATGAGGATGAACCAATTGTCTATCCAACAATAATAGCCAATTGGTGTTACAAAATAAGGTTTTGGTAAGCCTAGGTCAACTAAACAAAAAAGTACAAGTAAACCTATGAATGTTAAACAAAAAGAATGTATAGTTTTCTTCCATATACAACAAGACCTACATACATTATACATGTAAGAAGAACCAGCAAGGGATGGTACATAATCCAAAACAAGGTAATGTACTATCTTCCATTTAGCATTTACATTGAAGTCAAGGAAAGCCAAATGGAAGATAGCTGACAAAAAGTGTCCAATTGTGGTTGAACTGAGCTGCTGTTGTCTAGAGAATCTGACAGAAGAGAGTGAGCCAGAGGTTGAGTCATCTCCTGTTGTAGTGATCAAGCCCGTGAGTGTTGAAAGAAACTTTTGTTGAGTGCACACTTCTTCCTGCTGGGTTGTCTGATTAATAACTTGTTGATGTGACTGGTGAGCCTGCTTTGGGCCATGTAGATATGTGAGTGTGTGGGTGAGGGTAGAGACTTGGGTCGGCTGATACTTTTTCAGCAGAATGAGCATTAAAAATGCTGATACCACTGACTGAGAAAGTACCAGTTGATCAAGTGAACTCCCTGAACCTGCAAAATGAAACACTGTTAGAAAAGGGGAGCCCAAACTCCAGGTTCTTATGGATTCTAGAGATGGATCTGGGGGCAGGGGAGCTATTGGGATCCCTGATCTGATAGTTGATTGCAAGTTCTTGTGTTGACTGTAATCAGCTAAATAGATGCTCATGTTGACCAGAGAAACTTCGCTTAGAAAGCCATGACTGTAGATGATAAGAGACCTGCAGTATTGGTGAGGACAATTTGGTTGGTGAAGCTCTTTGAATTGATAGTGAGATTGATGTGAAGAGGGTGGGTTGTGACTGAATTCATGAATTGGCAATGGAGGTGTTGCAGAAGTTGCATATCCTGCAGCTAAGAATACTGCATTTAGTGCCTTTTGTTGCAAACATGTTGGGTTCTTCTGTGGGAGTGATGGCTGAGATTCAGCTGGGTTGGATCTAGGGATTTAAAAAGGACCACTCTCTGAAGACATACTAGTTGAATGATTAAGATGGGGATGAGGGCACCTGCAAAACAAGAAACAAAGTCAGTAAAAAAGTGGACAGTTCTGCCCAGTTTTTTTAAGTTGTTTTGTTTGGGAGGTTCATTGTGGTGTGGAAAAGTAAGGTGCAAATGGAGGATGGGGGCTCCTAGGTTCTTGTGGTTTCTAGGAGTACAAGAAGGATGGGGGGGGGGGAAGCTGAAGGTAACCACATCTGAAGATTGTGACTTTCAGGTATTTCCTTTTTTCTTTGGAAGGGGTTCTCCTATAGGAGATGGATATATGGGGGTCTATTGTGGTGTATGGTGTAGAAAGGAGGTGTGCTGCAATGATGGATATCATGTGTGATGTGGTTTGTGGCGAAGCAAGGAACATTCTCCATCATTCTTAGCATGAAATACCGGAGAGTGGTAATTGAACCTTGAATGCCTTGTTTCTCTTCATGACCTTCATCAAGCCTTTGTTGTAATTTCAGGAGAATGAGCATAAGTGCTGATACCACACTCTGAAATAACAACAAAGGAATGGGAAGTTCATATATGAGAAGGAACTGCAAAATATAGAAAACAGTTAGTGAGAAGGTTTTGACTGACCAATGACTTTGTTTGGTGGAATTGTTAGAGTTGGCTTGGGAGATGGTGCTTTGGGATGCTAAGGGTACCCCTTTTGATTTATCATTGTCAGTCATGGGCATTGGAATTATTTGAGGAGGATAGAACATCCATAGTTGGGTTTATGAGCTTCCTGGTCAGTTTATGCCTGAAGGCTAGGATTGCCAATTTGTCTAAGTGAATCTAACCTCTAATCTGATTTGGGAGCTCATTCAGATTTGGATAGTGGGTGATAGCTGGGAGATTGTGACTCAGTTTGGAAAGTGAGTTAGCTGGGGTATTGGTTTCTCTGTAGGTATAGGTGTAGGTAATTATTTCACATTGATGACAGAGATGCCTGAGTTTTTGGATGGCTATGGTTAAGGTCCATGGGGGAGTAGCATCAGCTGTCAACTAGTGGATCAGAAGAGCAGAGTCAACTTCAAGGTGGATTTTAGTGAATCCATTGTTAATGCACCAGTTGAGTCCTAGTATGGCTGCTTCAGTATCAGCCAGATTATTGGAACCTTCTCCAAGAGGGGAGGCAATTGCATGAATAAAGTCACCATGGTCATCCCTAATGATGGCCCCTGCTCCCATTTTACCAGGATTAGTCAAGGCACTTCCATTAGAGTTAACCTTGACTGTGCCTTTGTTAGGTTTTTGCCAAATGACCTGAGTAATTTGAGTGTGGAATTGGAGGGTTTCAGAAAGAGGGTAAAACATGTTCCAATCAGGGGGCCAGTCTATTGAGAGATAGTGGGCTTTGAGCATCAGGTTGATGTCAGAATTTACAGAGTACAGAACCCTAGACATTGATAATTTTTTAGTTCCATACTTGACTGCACATATGTTTTTCCAAAGGTTCCAACAATCAACAATTGGGAGGGTGTCAATCAGGAGTTTTTGAACTTCATTGTTGGCTTTGTTCCTCCACCATTTGATCAAGAGAGTGGACAGTGGCATTTCTGCAATGGGAAACCCAGCAGGTGAAGTGAAGATCTTCCATACAGCCTTGGCAAAGTGACCTCTATTGAAAATATGATCAACTGATTCAGCTTGAGGTCTTAAGCAACATACACATCTGTTGATTGTTGGGGGGCCAAATTTTGCAACTCTGTCATCAGTGGGCAATTTATTTCTGAGTGTCCGCCACAAGCAGAAGGACCATTTGAAAGGTATTTTCTTGTGCCAGGTTTTTCTATTAATGAATAGTTTGGGTTCTGATCTCCTTACTGCATTCCAAGCAGATGAACATGTGAAATTTCCAGCTGTAGTAGGTTTCCAAATTGGCTTGTCAAGCACTTGAGGGTTGTATGAGATGGGAATTTGAAGGATTTCTGGAATCATATGAGCAGGGGCTATGTTGTTGAGTTTCTGAATGTCCCAAGAACCAAAGTCCCAAAAGTGTGAGACTTGAATGTTCCCAGGCCTCCCCCCCTGTATTCTGAAACTGGCCAGATGACCTATACCTAGCCAGTTGTCCCACCAAAAGGAGGAATTTCCTGAGTGTAGAGACCATTGGATATGAGTTTCAGCTTCCTTTTTGTTGGACATCATTCTCTTCCAAGCCTGAGATTGTCCAGAGGCCCATTTTTTAGAGATTGGGTGGGACCTCTGAAAGTATTTTGCTTTGAGGAAAGAGCTCCAAAGGGATTCTTTTGTTCTGAAACACCACCATTATTTAAATTCCAGGGATTTGCAGACATCCTCCATAGCTCTAAAACCAATTCTACCCTGATCTTGAGGGATGGCCAATTTTTTCCAAGAAGCCCAATGGTACTTGTTTTTGTTTTGATCCATCCCCCAGAAAAAGTTTGCTGCCAAGTTTTCAATCTGTTTAATGACAATCTTTGGAGGGGAAACAATAGATAGAAGGTGAATGGGAAGGGATTGGAGAACATGCTTAATGAGAGTGGCCCTTCCTCCATAAGATAACAGTTTTCCATGCCAGCCCTTAATTCTGCTAACCACCTTGGAAGAGATGGAGTTGAAGTGAATGATTCTTTTCCTTTATGTGTATAGGGGACATCCAAGGTAGGTGAGGGGTGAATCTTTTCTAGAAAAGCCTGTGATTTGCTGGATCCTTCTAATGGTATAAGGGAATGCAGATGGAGATGTCATGAAATGATTCTTGTTTTTATTGATCAGTTGCCCAGATGTTTGCTCATAACCCTCTAGGATGTTCATGATTTTTTGTAGTAAAGCTCTTCTCCCTGAGGTGAATATGATTATATCATCAGCAAAACTTAGATGAGTAACCTGAGGACCTCTTTTTTCCATATAGAAACCATTGAAGAATTGATCATGGGTGAGATTGTTCAGCATTCTGGAAAGAAGTTCAGCCCCTAAGATGAACAAGGCAGGTGCTAGAGGGTCCCCCTGTTTCAAACCTCTAGTGGAATGGAAGAAACCACACCTTGTGCCATTTAAAATTATAGAGTACCAATTGTTGGAAAGAGTTCTCCAAACCATATCAATTATCCTCTCATTGAAGCCAAGTCTTCTCTTGATTAGACATGTGTAGGACCAAGATACTCTGTCATATGCCTTTGCCATATCTAGTTTGATTACCACATTGGCGCCAACATTGGGTTTTTTGATGCCTTGAACAATTTCTTGGGCTAGCATGATGTTTTCAGATATACTTCTGCCCTTAACAAAACCAGTTTGATTTGGGGTGATGATTTTGGGTAGGATTGGTGCCATTTTGGAACAGATGAGTTTGGAAATGATTTTGTTTATGAAGTTGCTTAGGCTGATTGGTCTGAATTCGGATAGGGAGTTGGGGAATTCAACTTTGGGAAGGAGGACCAGGCATGCCTGTGTCATATATCTGGGCATAAGGTGACCACAGAAGAAAGCATTCACAACATTGAAGAGGTCCTGCTTGATAATTTCCCAACAATGCTGGTAAAACTTGCTATTTAAACCATCAGGGCATGCTGCACTTATTGGGGTCATGGAGAAAACAACCTCATGAATTTCCTCCATGGAAGGTGGTTTGTTCAGGGCATCATTGCCATCAGAAGTAACCAGAGTAGGAACACAGGAGAGGAGATCTTCCCTGACTATTCCACCAGGATCAGTGAATAGGTTCTGAAAGTGATTACATGCTGCCTCACCAATAGCTTCATCACCCTGAATCCATTCATTATCCTCATCTTTGATTTTGTGAATTAAGAGTTTTCTTCTTCTTCCCCTTATTAGACTATGGAAATATCTGGAGTTGGCATCACCTTCTTTAAACCACTGGAGCTGTGTTTTTTGTTTTAGAACAGCTTCCTCGATTTTCAAGTGTTTTATGTATTGGGCATTCAGTTCATGTAAGTCTGCTCTGTCAGAGTCTCTGTTAGTTTGGGCCCAGGTTTCTTCAGCTTGCTTAACTTTGGCTTCAAAGTGTTTGACATTCTGAAATATATCCCCCTATTGCTGCCTGGACCATTTGCTTAATTCAGTATACAGGAATTTGGTTTTTTGATGAAAAATCCACATTGGGTTTCCATGAAATGTTCTGCTCCAAACTGACTGAACCAAAGGCATGAATGATTCATTGTCTACCCAACAGTTCAGGAATTTGAAATACCTCTTAGAAGTGTCAGTTCTAACATGCATCTCCATTAGCAGTGGTGAGTGATCAGACCCTGCAGAGGCAATGTGAGTGATTGTAGCAGATGGAAAGGATGACAACCATTCATCATTGACTAGACCTCTGTCCAGCCTTTTCCAAATAATAGCAGATGGACCTCTTCCATTAGACCAAGTGTACCTTGGGCCATAGAATCCTAGGTCATTCAAGCCACAGTCCTCAATCATACTTAGGAAATCAATGATCTTGTTGATTTGGTAAGGAAGATCTCCAATTTTCTCTTCAATTGAGGCAATGACATTGAAGTCCCCAATAGCACACCAAGGAATAGAAGTAGAACTTGATTTATTCCTTATGTAATCCCATAGGGGCCCTCTCAGAACAGGCTTACATTTTGCATAGATGATAGAGATATGGAAAGGTTCAGAAGCTTCAACATGTCTTAGTTCCAAATTAACTTGTTGCTCATCTGAGTCTAGTACAGTAGCAGAGAAGTCCTAATCCCACAAAATCCAAATTTTATTGTTGGTATTAAAAGTGGCATGGTGCATGGACAATTGGATTTTGAAGTGGTTGAGGTAAGAATCATCCAAAAAAGGTTCCAATATGGATATGAGGGAGATTTTGTGGAGTTTTTTGAGTACTTTTAGTCTTTCAAGGGCTCAAGAGGTTCTGATCCCTCTGATATTCCAAGTAAGTGTGCTAATCATTAAAAGTGAGAGGGGAGTTTGTAGTTTGGTAGAGCACTGCTAGATGCAGCTCTGCTTCTGGTTAACCTTGGGGAAGGCCTGGATTTGGAGGGAGATCTTTGGGGAATAGATTCATCAAGATTGCCTGCCCCATTAATTGCATTGATCAGGAGGTCACAATGC
Source organism: Nicotiana glauca (assembly GCA_026770625.1). Taxonomy (NCBI): domain Eukaryota; kingdom Viridiplantae; phylum Streptophyta; class Magnoliopsida; order Solanales; family Solanaceae; genus Nicotiana; species Nicotiana glauca. Next base: position 159,596 of record MU726256.1, on the reverse strand, counting down.
TGCTCCTTATCTGAATCAGTATTATCATCAACCTCCCCTCTCATCTGATCCTCTGAAAGGATTGGTCTATACTTATCCTCCACGTCAGGAGGAAGAATGGGACATCAGGAGCTTTAGGATCATTTTCTCTGTAACAGTGTTGGCTAGAAGAGGTTGGGAAAGGGAAGGGTCTGGATCAGGGTCTTTGTAGGCTGCAAATTTGTTGGCTGAGCCTTGGCCATTGATTCTTGGTGGTTGAGTTGTAGGGTTTTGTACTGGAGTATGGAATTCCTTTTCAATTGGCTCATTAATAGAGATCCCTGCATTCTGCTTTCTTATTGCTTTTCTCTTCTTTTGGCTAGGCTTATTTTTGGATTTAGGAGCTTTGAGGATGAAATCAGCACCCATATGGGCTTTTCCTTTTAAGAGGCTTTTCAATTGACCATCATGAAGGCTAGTTTGATTTTTATCAGAACTAATTACCTCACATTGCTGTTCATTTAACCCAGTAGCTGTAGATTGAAAATTGTGATTAACAGGTAAGACAGTGGTAGCAGGAGATGAGTGGTCCAACCTATGGTCCGTCAGATGTGCAGAAGCACACTCATGCAAAACATAAGGAGAACCCACCCCCTTTGGAACCCCTTCCTGTCTTTCTATAGGCATCCACTGACAAATCTCCTTTCCTCCTTGGACTTCACAGATATCAGATATAGAAGAAATAGAGGGGTTTTGAGGGATAGGTTGATTCTGGGCACCAGAATCATCACTCCTCCCCAGTGGAGCTGGGGGATTGATAAAGGGTATACCTGAAGCCTGAGGGTCCTTTTGCTGGATTTCCTTTGATTGTTGCTGCTGCGAGTTTGGCTGTTTGGCCACATAAATTGTTTGTTTTTTGGTCTGTACACCTCCCCTTGCTTTTTTGCGTTTCTTAGTTTGCCATTCCTCCTGAGGTTCTGATTTATTGCCTGGTCCTGCTTCTTCCTTATTTTGTTGGATGACTGTATTTTGGTGGTTATTTTGCTTTTGTTGTACCTGTTCTGGTGGCTTGTCTTTTTGGTTTTGGGAAGCATTTGATGGTACACTGGCTTTTTTCTTGTGAGGTTCTTCTTTATTAGCTTTCTCTGGGCAGGAGTGAATAGTTTGTTCAAGCAGTCTGCTATGGGAGCAGTAATCAAGGACCTTCTCATATTGAATTTCCAACCACTGTCCATCCCCATTTTCATCTTGGATTTCATCGTAGCCCAACCACACATGGTGAGGTCTGTCTTTTGTGAGATCTATCTGCATTTTGGCCTTGGCAACACTTCCTCTTGTCGTTTGGAATGAGGCAAGGTCTAGGAAGAGAACCTTTCCCATATGAGATAGGAGGAGTGTGAGGACTTAAGTGTAATATATATGCCATGGAAGTTTAGGAATAACAATCTAGACAGGAACAATAGGGGAATCTTCATGGGGTTTGAACAAGGGAGTCCATGCCTCAAGCTTCATCATTTTCCCTTGGATGTACATGGATTGTTTGTTCCAAACAGTTGCATGGTCATACTCATTATCTAGATCAATGTAAACAGTTTTGGAGTTGAAGTGGGCAATCTTGACACCTCCTTTAAGTTCAGTCTGAGTGATGAAACTCTTCCTGATAATTTTCATTCTGGGCATGGTGTTGGAGAATTTCCCAACCACATTAAACTTACATCTAGAAGCCAGGGTGACCATGTAATCCTCTCTTTTGAACACTACTTCTGGCAAGCCCTGTTTTGTGGTCAACTTGGGTGGTGAAAAGGACATGGGGGTTCTTTAAACCTCAAACCTTGCTCTGATTTTTGTGGCATAGGATTGAGTAACTGTGGGTGGAGATGGTTTTGTGTTAGAAGGGTTCTTTTTGGGTTGGTCTTTGGTTCTTAAAGGTTGGGGGTTTGTCTTGGGAAGCAATGGAGCAGTATCTGATTCCTGGGGTTTTTGGTTTTGATAGTTTGGCTTTTTGGTAGGTCTATCAAAGTTTGTAGAAATCTTTGGGAGGTTGTTAGAGTTATTGGGGATAGGTTTTTTGGGGTTGTTGGTTAGTGGCTTGGGGGTTTGTAGCAACATCCTTTGCATTAGGCTCTTGAGAGGTATTGGCGGTGTTTTGAGAGTTGGTATTATAGGACTCATTTTGGTTGTGTGTGGGAGCAGTTGTAGTATATGTTGCAGCAATAGGCTGTGGCTGGGCAATAGGTCGAACATCTAAGACGGTGAAGCCTGCAGAATCACTATTTTGGATATTCGAACAGATTGGCTCATGTAAAATTGTAGCTGATGATGGGAATTTAGTCTCTTGAACCTCAGGAACCTTTGGGCATTGATCTTGTACCAATAGATTTGCTTGATCAACCTGCCTGGCCAAGTGAGGAGCAACTGGAGCATTCAGAGCTCGAGAAGATGCATTACCTCCGATGTAATGATGCAAAAGTTGGTCTTTAGGCTCCATAAGAACTATGGATTGATCTCCTATCAACAATTCCCCTTACATTGAACTGATTTGGGCATTAGTATTTGGTCAAACAATATTTGGTGAACAGTGTTCAGGAATACTATTTTTCAGATTCGAGGAGAATGGCCCTTGTAAAATTGGAGTTGATTGGTTCTGAACATTCACTTGAACTGTAGAAATGTAATGGCATTGATTTTGGCCGCCAATTATCCCCGGAGCACCTTGTCCGGCCAAATAGTGGAGTTGTGGTTCATCGACTTGGTAAAGGTGATCAGTTCGTTGATTGAGTTGACCCAAATGTTTTCATGGAGGATCAGTGTGAGTAGTAGAAGGTATTCAAGTTGGAAATTGGGCTCCAATTGGCCCAAAACTAGGAGTTGCATTTCCGGCGATTTGGAGGTCGTTGACGATTTGCAGTAGGTCGTAGGGGACGGTTTCCACGGTGGAATTGGCTGAAATTTGGTGGAGAGGTGTGAAATGAGATGGGGAATAATCTCCATGGAGTGAAGTTCCAATAATTGGCCCAGAGTTGCCTTGGGAAATTTCAGAAGTTCCCGGGCGATTTTTATGAACAGTGATCGCAGCCCCAAATTGAAGATCTATTCCAGCTGGGTTAATGTTTTGCAATGGGGTTTGTTGGGGTGGATGCGCATTTAGGAGATGCATGGTTTGACTTTGGTCCGATGGCTTTTCACCGGTGGGCGCCGGTGCAGTGGCCATATCGCCACTGCTATGTTACTATAGCGAAGATTGTCTGTACGGAGAGAAATTTGGAAAAAGACGGATGCGGATGATTTCTCATCGCTTAAGCTTCCAAAACTAGACCCCTTCTTCCAATTCGACTCCGATTCATCCGGAAACAGAATCCAACCATGCACATAAATTGATAATATGAAGCTGCTCGTGACCTCAAACTACCAAACCGGACGCAATTGCTCAAAATGACCAGTTGGGTCGTTACAATAACTAACTTATTATTACTAGTTAAATTAAGTAATATTATTAAAAAATGACATTGTTAAATCATTTATATTATTTTATTATTTTTTAGCCATAAAATGATATAGTTAAATTTGTAACGTGGTTTATAGACAAGCGAATCGATTTGATCCAAAAACGATAAAGAAATAAGACTAAAGTTAAGATTGAATGACTGAAATTAAAGAAGATAACAAGGTTGGCCTCAAACTCAGCCTTTCCGAAAATAAAAGCGAAAGTAAAGATAAAGCAATGATGAAGCTGTTAAATTGAGAGCTAAATAGTAAAATATGATAGCGAAATAGTAAAGTACATCTTTTGCGTACAAAATGTTTCGTGCCCCAACAATGGCTGTTAACCCCACTATTTATCGTTCTACATTGGGAAACAAGATCCTAGGATCAAGCTCCTATTTAAATGAGAATAAAAGTGTCATTGATGAATACATAACGGTAGGCCTTGAATGCAAATATTCTCTGTAATGGCTGTTCATTTCACGCTAGCAAATATTCCCTCATTGAATGAGGTCGGATGGAAAATCTTTGAACTTCTACCGTCGACTATGTTCCTTTTGAAATCCATTCGGTACCGGTCATACACGTTACTTTCCATACTAATTGTTTACCGACTCATCCTTTGTCTATATTCGGCTCCATGTGTTATCTTACTATTCGACCACCTGTTATCAACCAATTGTTTCCTATACATATAGTTCCCATACATTCCGATGATGAAATTTATTGTTAACGGAAAGTAGGTGGAGATCCCTTGCTTGGCGAGAAAGTTTCTGAACAATCTCTGACACTTGAAAGGACATATGTCTTCTCACATTTAATAACCCGAACACGTGTTGCCGCATGATACAATAATATTTTCGCCAGTTTTTGAGGTAATCATGAACCCGATTTTTGTCATATAACTTCTTTGCTACTCATCATTTTTACTTCTTTAATCCCTCAAATTTGGTAAGTCTTCCTTCTTCTCTGCATTTGCTTAGAAACTTTTAACAATCTTCAACTTTCTTAGCAAGAACTTTTTCTTTTATAAACCTCTTACCGCCATGTCTTCATCTACTACTTCCTTTGGTAATACTGGTCTTTTCTTCGGTGGAGGCCCGAAGAAAAAAAAAGACAAGAAGATTGACGTGGAGTCTGAAACTCCAACTGTTGGCACCATCATACCTCTTCAGCTTAGCCCTGCAAACGACCTTCAAGAAAAGCCACCTTCTGCAACTTTTCAAAGCCATTGATTTTGGCCCAGTTTGTATGTTTCCCTCCTCCATTCGCCTTTCTAGTATTCCAGCTGTGAAGGAGGATTACAACTGCCCCAACATTAAAATCCTCGCCTCATATATGATAGATTGAGTTACCTACTTCAAGGAAAGGTTTATATATGTCTATATGTATCCCTTTACCTTGGGTCCATTCTCTTTGGGGTTGAGTGAAAAGCTCGACCCAATAATTTTGGAGTTTTTCCATCAATTTCATGTTTGGTTAGCAGAAATAGGCCCATCTATATGATGAATGGTGTCCTGCCTTCGGCAATTTTGCACTAAGATCAGGAAAATCCTAACTCTTGCACATATAATGTACCTTTACTCTCCCAAAATTTTCCATGGGGGAGTAATAAAATTTAGCAAGCATGGTCACCATGCACTCCTCACCAGCGTAGACGATGGAAATGACTGCAGATGGAAAGAACATTCATTGTTATTGTTACTAGGGACATCATCTCGGCCACAACTTCAGCCTTTCCCGTGTCGTGGAACCTTTTTTGTAAGTTTTTGGGTTTTTGCTTCCTTTCACAGTGAAAAGACATTTCTCACTTTTTTTGATTGTTTATTTCCTTCATTTCATCCACTCGATGGGGGCCACCATGAGTTCAAGGCCCGGACCTATAGGTTCAGAAAATTCTAAATATTATAACTCTATAATCCCGATAGTGGAAGGAGATGGCCCTCGAATACGGGTGGAAGGCGGAGCACTATGGTAAGTTAAGTCCTTCTTTTCTTTTATCCTTGTTCGAGCACAAACAATCTCATGGATAAGTTGCTAACTCCATTTTTGCTTGATACAGGGCTTCCAAGACGCTTTGTTATCTGCCCTGAAGATGATGCCTTAGATGACCCCGAGGAGGATAGAAGGGTGCTGCAAAATGCCCTTGCTTGAAGGAGAGCTCGTGGATCTGCCCGAGTCTCTGGTAAGGGTGCCTCCTCTCGGAGTCCCCATTCCAAGAGCAGGAAATCGAAAAGAAGACGCTCCTCCTCGACTAGGCTCAAGGGAAAAGAGTGATGAAAACACCATCTGAGTCGGCCACAGTGGTCCTCGTAGATGATAGAGAAGCTAATGATGAAGAGGCTTCCCTTCAAAAGAGATCTTCATCAGCTTAACCGGATGCTCAGCTGGGTAGCTCCAAAATCGAACATTAGAGGAAACTCAGGTGCTTTGGGGTGAGATGGACCTGGTCGAAAATGTCGATTCTCTCTTCCCAGCTCCAATTGCTGTCTCCTCTCTAAGGAGTTCGAATCCTGGGCCTCTTCTGCCCCCAACCACTGAGCAAATAAAAACCAATACTCTTTCTGCCACAGTTGCTTCTTCTCCTTATACACCAACAACTTTCCACCCATCGACGCTAGCTGCTCCTTCACCACTAGCACCAACTGTATTTTCTCCACCGGCATCAGTTGATCGAAAAAGGGATGCTTCCCTTGCTCGGTCTCCTGACCACGAAAACTTGGGGAATAATTACTCAACCCCTTCCCAAGATCCTATAGGGAGGTGAAGGGACACTCTTTTGATTTCGAAAGAGTGTTATATTTTATTGAAATAGGTGGAGCTTATAAATTTATCTGAAGCCGTTGGCTTCAGAGAAGGAATGGAAGAAAATGGGCTCACTTTGTGGGGAGTGCCTGATAAACAACAACATGTACAATGCAGCATAGGTATCCTACCGGTTCCTTCTATTTTATTAATATGTATATGTTGTAGTGGTAACCCTAATTCTAATCTTTTCTTTCTAGGCAAACCTCCTTGTTTCTGAGGGTCTGCAACGGTTGATCCTTGATAAACAAGGGCTTGTATTCGATCGAGATCAACTTTTGGCTGAGAGGAACCAGCTTTCCATATGCCTCCTGGTGCTGGAGTAAAAAGCTGCTCATATGGATGAGTTTGAGGCTCGATTACAACAAACCAAGAAAGAGCCAAGAAGCGTCTCAAATGCACAAAGATCTTAGAGAGTTTGAGGCTAAGTGGGTCAAACTTCAAGATTTTGTAATCGCTACTGCTAAACGCGAGTCTGCCTTCGAGGAGAAAATTAATAATCTAAAGGTCAGCTTATTCTCCAAAACCAAGGAGGCCAATGCTGTCGAGGAGAAGAGGGCCCGAATGGAAGAGAGGCTTAAGAGGGCCAAGGAAAAAACCGACTTCACTCAACTAAAAATGTTGAGCTCGATGCCCGCCTCAATGCCATGATGTCTGAAAGAGAAAAGCTCCAGGCCAAAATCGATAATCTCTGGGCATAAATTGAGGATCAAGAGAATTTCCTTGTCTTCGAAAATACCTATGCGATATATCATATGAAGAGGAAAACCTTGGAGGAGACCAAAGTGGGCATCGCCAATATAGATGATTTCATTGCCAAGCCCGGGAACTGGAGTTATCTATGCATGAAAACCTTTCTACTCGGACCGCTGTTACTTACTCCTTGTATACTAGTTCCAAGTATTCGAGAAATGAATGAGGGGCTGAAGTAGATGAAGGCCTAGAATCGGTAGTAGATCCGCCTTTTTCTCCTTTTTTTATCTTCTGTAATTATGCCAAAATTTTATTAAGTTTGGCACTTTAATAATAGATTTTTTTGCTTAAGTATCGTGCAAAAATATCCCTTCTATGTCTAGTTAATTAAAGCTTCGGGTATATTTTCTCATCCGATAGCTTTTGATTCTGGGCATAAACTTTTCCGGAATCTACCCTTTACTATTAGGGTTTCGTAAGAGAGGACCCTTATGTTTATGGTGCTCTTGAATAGGACGTCTCTTGTTCATTCTGGCACAAGCATTTGAAGTTTTGTTAACTTTCAAATGATAAAATTAACTCGTCATTTGGACAAGAAATAAGATAAAAATAAAAGGACTTTGTTTTATTCCCTCTATTTTTAAATGTACATAGTCATCCACTTGCATAAGTAAATAAAGTTGTCAATACATGTGGCTAATTCGTACAACTTATTTCTACGGGGTGGATCATGCAGTCCCCGGTCCTGATGAAATATTGATCTCGGTTCTCGAAGTTCCCGATTTTAGTGACATTCCCAGTGCCGTATCAGATATTATCCCCCTAGTGTTTGAATGTGAATCATGCAAATTCCAATATTAGAAGTCTTGTACCTAGATTGCTACTCCATCAGTGGAAACAACTTATGAACGGTTAAATAATCTTTTTTTTTAATAATGCAAGGCAAGGATTGCCATTGAGAATAAGATTATTTAACCATCCACATAGCTGTTTACCATCGATGTGAAAGTTTTAGTGCCTTGATATTTAAAGGTCTTGCCTTTGACGATGAAATTTCCTTCATAGTATGCTTTTCGTTGTTGCCCCGTTAAAAACCTTGCTAGAAAAATCTGATTAGGACAAAAGCTGACCGAAGGGAAAAAGAGTGCAGCACATACTTTTAGTATTGGTAGGAACCATCAGCTTAAAACCTTTTGAGGTGAGTCACATTTCAATTACTAGGAAATTTGACTCCATCTTGATTTTCTAACTTATATGACCCCTTACCGGTGATAACTGAAACTCGATAAGGACCTTCCCACGTTGGTCAAGTTTTTTGGATTTGACTTCCTGTGTGCTCTGAGTCACCTTCCTCAAAATCAAATCTCCTATTTTGAAATAACGGAGATTGGCCTTGCGATTATAATATCTTTCCATCCTTTATTTTTGAGCCACCATCCTCACGTACACCAAGTCCCCGTGTCCATCGAGAAGTTCAACTTCACCAACAGTGCTTCATTGTTTGCCTCTTCGTTTGCTCGAAAAAATCATAAAGTCGGATCCCCAACTTCTATCGGTATTAGAGCCTCCGTGCCGTACATGAGTGAGAAAGGTGTCTCTTCTGTGCTCGACTTTGCTATTGTTCGATATGACCATAGCACTCCCAGTAGCTCATCGGGCCACTTGCCCTTGGAATCTTCTAACTTCTTCTTCAGGTTTTGAATAATTACCTAGTTGGTTGATTCTGCCTGCCTGTTAGCAGCTGGGCGATACGGTGAAGACGTAATTCTCTTGATTTTTAACCCTTCCAAAAACTTTGTGACTTTTGAACCTATAAACTATGGCCCGTTATCACAAGTGATTTCCTTCAGTATTCCAAATCGACAAATTATGTGGTCCCATATGAAGTCGACAACTTCGCGCTCATCGATCTTTTGGTAAGGACCTTCTCAAACCCATTTAGTGAAGTAATTAGTTAAAATTAAAAGAAATCTTACTTTTTCGAGGCCCGCTGGTAGAGGACCAACTATGTCCATCCCCCATTTCATGAATGTCCATGGGGACAACACCAAATGCAAAAGTTTTGATGGTTGGTGCACCAACTGTGCATGACGTTGACACTTGTCACATTTTCGAATGAATGCCTTTTCTTCTTGTTCCATTCGGGGCCAATATTAACCTGCCCTGATAAACTTTAGAACTAACGAGTCTACACTAGAATGATTCTCGCAAACTTCTTTGTGGACTTCTCTTATCACGTAGTCCGCCTCTGAGGCTCCCAGACACCGGGCCGATGATCCTTGGAATGACCTTCTATATAAATGCCCATCTATGAGGCTGTAACGAGATGCTTTGGTCTGCAGTGCCCGGGACACATTTGGGTCCTTGGGAATTTTACCTTGTCGGAGTTACTCAATGAACTCGTTCCTCCAGTCCTAGACCAAGTTGGTCGAGTTTACCTTGCATTAGCCATCCATGTCCAACACCGAATGTAGAAGTTGGACGACCGTACCGGGATTAGATCATTTAATTTTTGTGGATGACTACAAATTAGCCGTGCATTTGCTTCCACATTTTCTTCCCTTGAAATGTGGATGATTGACCACTCCCTGAATCATGCAATCAATGCTTGAATCTTGTTCAAATATTGCTGCATGCGTTCTTCTTTTGTGTCAAAAATCCCATACACTTGGTTTACTACTAGTTGGGAGTCGCATTTCACTTCAATGACCTCGAAGCATAGTCCCCCGACTAGTTCTAGTCCTGCAACCAAAGCCTCATACTAGGCTTCATTGTTAGTTAACGGAATAGTTTTAATGGCCTGCCTCATGGTTTCCCCCAAGGGCGTGATTAGAACAATCTCGAGTTCAGACCCTTTTATATTGGAAGCTCCATCCGTAAACAAGGTCCAAACTCCCGATGCCATCTCCGACACTAACACTTCTTCCTTAGTAGTGAAGGGCGTTAACCTAGGACTGAAATCAGTCACAAAGTAGGCCAAAAATTGCGACTTGATTATTGTCCTATGTTTGTACTCAATGTCTAATTTGGTAATTTCGATTGCTCATTTAGCCAAACGGCCTGACAAATCAGGCTTGTGAAGGATGTTCCTTATGGGAAAGGTTGTCATAAGAGCTATCCAGTGGTACTGAAAATAAGGCCTAAGCATTTGAGAGGCAACTATGAAAGCTAAGGCGAGCTTTTCGATGTATGGATAACGAGTTTCCACTCCCGATAATATTTTACTAATGTAGTAAACAGGAAATTCTGTACCTTCTTCCTCTCAGACCAAAACAACACTTACTGCTACTTCAAATACCGTTAGATATATTAGCAACTGCTCGCCTTCCCCGGGTTTGACAGTAACGGGAGGATGGATAGGTACTTTTTTAGGTCTTTCAATGCCTGTTGGCATTTCGGATTCCATTTGAAATCGTTTTTCTTTTTTAATAGTGAAAAGAAGTGATGGCACTTCTTTGAAGATCTTGAGATGAATCTGCTTAGAGCCGCCAACCTTCCCGTTAGCCTCTGTACTTCCTTCACATTAATTAATTGGTCCAGAATATCCTCAATAGCTTTGATTTTGTCAGGATTTACCTTGATCCCTCTTTGAGAGAATAGGAACCTCAAGAACTTTTTGGAACCAACCCCGAAAGCGTATTTCTTTGGGTTAAGTTTCATGTTATGCTTCCTCAGAATGTCGAAAATTGTTTGGAGGTGTTTCAAATGATATCTTGCATTTAAAAATTGACTAACATGTCATCAATATATACCTCCATTTGTTGCCTATATGATGCTCAAGTATTTTATTAACAAGCATCTAATATGTGCCAAAGTCTTTTATGAAAGAAGTTTTTTCTCGATTCTCCAGATTTATCTTGATTTGATTGTACCCGGAGTAAGCATCGACATAACTCATTAGCTCGTGTCCGGCCGTCGCATCAATAATTTGATCAATGTTTGGCAGTGGGAATGAGTCCTTAATGTATGCCTTATTTAAATCTTTACACTCTACACGCATCCTAAATTTAATATTCTTTTTGGGTACAACAACTACGTTGACTAGCCATTCCTTTACCTCCCAAATTGAACTGATATTGAGTAATCATGTTACCTCTTCATTAACAAACATTTTCCTTACCTCCAATATCGGACGTTTCTTTTGGCTTACCGGTGGAAAATTCGGATCCAAACTTAGCTTGTGGACCGCTACCTCCAATGGGATACTTTCATATCTAAATGCGACCACAAAAAGCTGTTAACTTTACCCTTAGGAAAATTTATAAATTCTAACCTGAGCTCGGGATTTAACCCTGTTCCAAAAAGAAACTTCCTTTCAAAAAGTTCTTCGAACAAGGCCACTTGCTCAAGTTCCTCTATGGTCGACTTGGTCACATCCGTCTCTTATGGAACCTAAAATTATCTTGGAACCTGATAGGATTCTAATGACTCCTCACTTTTATCGTCTTCATTCGGAAGGGAGAAGGCATTGGTTCCTGTAATTTTTATTTTTCAGACCTTTTCCCCTTGCTGCTAGAAACAGTTGTTGATACCCAATTTTTTCCTATATATTTTTTGATATGCATAAACACTTTCAAAATAGCACATATAAGCATTCGCAAGGTTTTTATAAGTTTTTCCAATAATTTTAAGGATTTAAATTGATTTATCTCCTCCCTTTTATTCATAAAATCTTCAATAATTATCCCTCAAATTATTGCTATGATGATTTAGTCATTTAATTTCTATATTTATGCCAAAATATAGTTAAAATATTTTTTGTGCATTTTTATAGTTGCATTTTGTATTTTTAAAGCTAAATTGCATATAATTACAATATTAGCCTTATTAATGTAGAATTACATTTATATGCGTAAAAGTGATCTCCTATATTTTTAAGATGTTAAATTTCTATTTTAATCATTTTAGTACACAAAATTATTTTTCATAAGTTATTTATTATTTATAATAAACTATATGGGGAAAATTGGCTATTTAAAATGTAGCCAGATTTACTTTTCAATTTCAGCCTAATTTAAACCCAACCCCAGCCCAATTTCTAACCAAACTACCCAACCCAAACCCTAGATCAACGGCCCTCATTAAAACCTTCCATTTCAATTCCAAATGACACCCAGCCCAAACCATTTCTACATCCGCCGCCCTAAAATTCTCTCTGCTCCCAAAACGCTCTCAACTTAACCTAGCTCTTTCAACTACCGACCTTATTCTTCGGTATTCTCCAATGATGTCCCGTCAACTCCTAAGCCTCCAATGGCCCTTCTAATACTATTCTTGCCTTCTCTAAGTTTTTTAAGGGCCTTGGACCACGCCGACTTGCATCTAGGGTTTGTTATTTGGTTGTTCTCGGCTACTCCGGTGTGATTTCGAGCAAAATCACACTACATTTGTCACGATCTTTGGGATTCTACACAGGTTCTTTCACCTCTCCATGGGTTTCTTCTGACACCCTAATTTCTACCTACATCTCTTAGATCTGTACGTTTTTTAAAACGATTCGAGTATGTTTCTTTGATGTTTTACACTACTCTTGAATCCATTTCACAAGAATCATCGATTTCAAAGTGTTTTCCCCTTCTTGTAAAATTAGGGTTTCAGAACTTCTTCTAAAACTTTGTTTAAACTGATTCTTTATGTTTAAACTTCTATCTCTTGCATATTTCGACCGATTCTATGATTTTATTGCTTTTTCAACTCGCCTATGTTAAAAGCCCTAATTTTTCTAGATTTTCTTTGTTTGGTTCTGTGTGTTAGCATGACTACTTGACTCTTGTTTAAGTTTCTACGATTACCCTTCCTTGAATGAGTTCTTACTGAGCTTTTAGACTAACTTATACCACCTTTATGTGATTATGTTCATCTTGATTGTCCAGACTTGCCGCTTTCTATCAATATTGTTTAAGCTGCATGTTTGCTGTGTTTGATTGCTCTTACTTTATTTATATGTTGAATACCAAATCGTGACTCCCTCTTGATTGATTCTGGATTTCCTATTTCTGGATTTGATTGAAAGACCCTCCTTTAAACCCTCAATTTCAACCCTTTATATTCAAATTAACTAAGTTACCTATCTTGTCTGCTGTGGTACTTTATTCTTACTGACTATTTCCTTAATTAGAGTGTTCTGAACTTAGCCCTAATTGTTTACCCTATACTTACTGAATTTGAATCTTTCCTTATTAGTCATACACTGATTTCTTTCCTTAATTATTACTTGTTCTTACCGTTTGAATTAATTCCCTTAACTTAAGAAAGTACTTGTAATAATTTTGCTCTAATTGATTTTGATTTCCTTAATTACTATGCTACTATGATTTTTTCCTTATTTTTATCTAATTTCGAACTACTATATATGCATTCTTCTTCATTAACACAGGACACAAACTTTTTGGTTCAAAATCTCTCTCTCACACTTAAACTTTTTGCTCTTTCTTTGTGCTACTTGCTCTTATTCTGAGTTAGTCGGCTGCAAGCCAAGGCTAACTATTGTGCTCTCCTGCTCCTTCACCTTTGTTTACTGTCGTCTTCACTTGTATGTTCTAGTTTCAATTCAAGTCCCAACAATAATATGGTTCTTTTACTGCTTCCGTTCATCCTGTTTCTAGTTTGCTTTTACTTATGGTTTTGCTGTGAAACTTGCGGTTAATATGATTTCATGATTTGCATGTTATGCACTCCTTTCCTCAAGAGTATGAATATGTTAAACCCCTCCCCCCTATGTAGTCTGTACTCCTGATTTGTATGGTTCTGGGGTGGGTCTTAATCATATAGATCCTATACTAAACCCCCTTAAGCATTGCTGGTTCTGTGAACATATTTGATCAGTTGTGTCTGAGCATGTCTGTACCAATTCCTAAGACCTTGCTTGTTATGTGTTTACAATCATGTGTTCTAAGTGTCCCCAATCCCCATCACCCTTGTATGTAGGTTCTTTCCTCCTCTTTTTTGGTTCTATGAATATTACTGATGTGGTTTTAGAATACCTATTTGATTTATTATTGCTTGATCATGTAACTATCTATTTTTAAAGTTGTTTTATTGCATGATTCCCTCTTTTACTCAACAAATTATTTCAAACAAGTCTCTTTAACATTGTTTTCTTACTAAAACCCTTTCAAACTGCGTCAAGCACTCCCACTCTACTCCTAAGTAAATATGTTCTACCCCCTCCAGTATGTGTACTGCCTTGGGATCCCCTTGAGAACCCTCTGAACTCTGGCATATTGAGGCTGGCCCTTCCACACTGCACTAATTCGATTTGGTTACCAAGTCTAGGTGTAAGCACTGCTCGGGATCCTTGAGATCCTTAGGAAACTTTGATGCACTTGGACTATGAAATTGTCTATGGAATTTGGGCATTTGAGGCTATTGGATGTTTTGGAGACCTGGGCCTAATTGAAGGCTCCTTATAGAATACCTTCTTATTTTCTTATTTACTTATGTAGTTCATTCATATGGTATGTAATAATTTGTAAAAGAATATTGGGGTAATTATATAAAAAGAGGTGGATAGTTACATGTTCGTGGGGTAATACGGGTAGAAACCATGCCTATAGGATTTTACTATGCTTGCCTTTTCATGTTAGAAATCATTCCTATAGGTTTTAAGTGATTCAATTATAGAAATCATGGTTGTAGGTCTTAAAATCAGTTTCACAAGTAGGGGTCATGGCTATAGGATATAATTTAACCCGCCTTCTGGTACGATAAGTGTTGCATGTTTTTTATTATTTGACGTCATGCCTACAGATTTTCCGAAATCAGTGTTTAACAACTAGATATCATGCCTATAAGGAACGCCACCAGAAATTCTACCTAAACTAGTTTAAATGAATCAATCCAGCCTGCGTTCAGTCACTTCAAAACTTGCTTAATTAATGGCTTATTTTCCCTGAAACGAGTTCTTTCAAAACTGCTTTAATCTATCATTAGACAACATGCCTATAGGGATTAAAAATTCCATTTTTAAAAAACTGCCTTGTTTCGCTTTATAAAATGTAGTTATCTGTATACCGCATATAGGCAAGCCTATATGACATTTTTGAATCTTTTAACTATGAAACCATTTTTGTGATTTAATGTTCTTCTGGTTTAACAGGCTTTAAAAATCAGTAGGTAACTGACAGGGCTTTACTTCTGAGTTTATAAAAATAAACTGCTTTGTCTTCTGCATATTCATTTAGACATCATGCCTTAGGATATTGTTTAACAAAATGCCCTCATTTGTGTTTGAGTCATGTTATTTACATGCCTTATTTGTGGAGGTAAACTGAGCCTCTTATTTGCTCCTTCCCGTCTTGTTTGCTAAGAGTCCTATGTGTTATTGCTTGTTGCCTTAGTGTTTTCACCTTTTAAAGGGGTCTGTTTAGAACCACCTATAGGTAGAGGTCCTAAATCCCCCCATGAGCATTTAGAAGGGACGGGTAGTAGCACGCAATAGAGATCGCTGACCAACACTCGCTTTGCATGACCACTAAGGGGATGAAAAGGGTAGATATGGATATGATGACCGGTGCGCTAATGCCACGTGTAGCCACTTTCTAAGGAGTGATTACCGGGCATTGTACTGATATGATCCTATACACTAACCAACCTAGGACGCCTCTCTCCCAAATCATCTTTACTTAAAAACTTTACTTTCCTTTTTACGCACACAACTTGTTTAAATTCTTGTCTTATTATTTGAGTTATACAATGCCCAGCATGCTCTACCTACATTTATTTGCTTCAAATGTTTATTTTGTTTATGGAATAATTTGTAAGTATAAGTTCGGCCAGGACCCTCAGTTTTGGACCAAGAAGGGTGCCTAACACCTTCCCCTCGAGGTTATTTCGAGCCCTTACCCTAATCTCTGGTAATGCAAACCAATCTAAGAGTTAATCACTCTAGGTTCCCTAACGTACCATAATCTGTTAGGTGGTGACTCCTCAAATATCCAATTCCCAAAAGGAAAGGAGTTATTACCCCTATGAATGTCGAGACCCGGACTTCTCCCCCCGATGAGGGGAAAAAAGGGGGCGCGACAGCATTGCGACTCCGCTGGGGATATTTTTAGGCTCTTACCATAACGAACTTGCCCTTAAGAATTAGTCCAACCATGCTTTATTCCATACCCTCTTCCCTTATTTTGATTTGACTGTCTATTTCCTTTTCCCGTAACCGCCTTTCTGTTATTTAAATACTGTATTTATTTTTCCTTACGTGCAAATACTTGACTATATGTTATTAACTGTTGCTTAAATCATGATCCACATCATATTTCACTCGTGCGTGTCGAATCCTATAGCAATGCTTTAATGAGTGGTTGAAATCTTCCTATTTACTACCTTTAAATTCGGAAAGGCTTATTTGCAGTAAAACCAGTTGATCTGCAGTGCGGTCGATGGTTCCGTGCCTTCCCCCTCGAGTTGTCCGCTCGAGTGTACCAGTCTAAAACCCCATAGAAACATTACTCTGGTTAAAATTGTGCATGCATCATGGTCAAACCTAGTTGGATCAGTTATGTTGTCCGCATAATAATCCTTTAAGATATGCCTTATCCAAAGTCCATCGGGTTTTCCATAATCCCAATGGACATAACCACGTTCTGTGCATTAATTTAGAGAACTAAATGCCGATATGTTGATACAAATGTATAAATAGTTGAATCTGGTGGGGGTTAGGTCTAACCTTTTATTTTGTAGAAAATGAGGCACGAGGTCCCCACATTCGGTATGGTTAGCAACATCCCATCATTACTGCTCGGTTGGTGGGAGGACCTTTACTCAAGTGACAAGAAATGTGTGAGGAAGTACCTGGTAACATGTCCTCCTTGCTGTATGTTGAGACAAACAACAAATTGATCGAAGCTGCCACCTTATTTTGGGATAGTGAGAGGGCGGTGTTTTGTTTTGGCAACATAGAAATGACACCACTTCTGGAGGAAATTGGAGGGCTTGCGAGACTAACTTGGGACAGTCCTGGACTATTGGTACCAGAAAACCATACGGGCAGGGGATTTTTGAAGATGATGGGGTTGAAGAAGAATGTCGACTTAGTGCGCTTGAAGGAATCTTATATACCTTTTGAATACCTATATGAGAGGTATGGCGATAGCAAATCTTTTTGCACCTACCATGATGAGATATCACTTACTTCTCTGGGTCATACTCGCAGGGTGTTTGTATTCACTGTGTGCTTCCTACGCCTGATAGTGTTCCTAATGAAAAAGGGAAGAATTCACACTAGGTTGGATATAGTTGCAAAGACTTTGATGGAAGGAATTAATGGATAGGCATATACCATAATCCCCATGTTCGTAGCTGACATCTATAGGGCTCTGGAGCATTGTCAAAGAGAGGTAAATCATTTCGAGGGTTTCAACTTATTACTGCAGTTGTGGTTGTTGGAGCATTTCCAAAAGGGTCACTATTGCCAAGAATTCCCGTAAAGGGCTTGGAACGATCACATTGATTTCCATCACCCCAAGCAGATGACTTATATTCTAGATAGATTTGCTCAGCTAAAAAGCACCAAGGAATGGGTGGAGTTCTTCGACAATCTAACCGAGGAAAAGGTGCAATGGATAGTTAAATGGTTCCCGACAGACGAGTTTATTATCAGATCTAGGGATGCTCCGCACTTGGTGCTAATCGGGTTGAGAGGGATATACGCATATGCCCCTATGCGAGTTATGAGGCAAGTAGGCCGAAAGCAGGTTATACCAAGGGTTGTTAAGATAAATCATTTCAGGGCAGATTTTCAAGACAACGACGTCCGTCATAAGTGCCAGGCTCAGCACATGTAGCATTGCAAAATCATCATGGAGAATAACACCGTCGAGCTAGACATGTATCATGCAGGGTGAGAGCCTCTCTACCTGGCATGGTTGGAAGACAACTGATAGGAATGGTGACACTAGGGGCCGGTTGAGGGAACAGGATCGTAGATGAGGAAGTTGAAGCTTAGGTCAAGTACAACAGGTTGCGCAAGAGGGTCCATGACTCTAAGAATGAGCACCGGGAAATACATGAGAGGAATGTGAGGTTAATCGAGGAATGGAAAGATATGGTGGTCACTTCCAACAGGAAACTGGAATATCTAGAGCGAGGAATAGTAGAGCTAGAAGGTAAGGTCATCAAGAGGAGTGAAAATTGCCAAAACGATGAAGGAGCTGAAGGGGGACATTTGGCCAGGGCCTACTTGCTGCTAGGGCTGCGCGAGCTAGGAGATCTCTATGATGGAGTCCGGAAGATCGAATCTGGGGAAGGCCCTTCTAGGACCAAATAGGCTAGATTTATTTTTTGCTTTTCCTAAAATATGATAAGGCCAAGTGCCAGTAGTAACTCATTTTATTATTTTTGTCTTAGTGTCGTTTTGGGGTTCATCTATTTTTACGTTATGAAATAAAGCATTTATTGGCCTTAAAAGTTCTCCAAATCTACTTGTCGCTATGCCTACCTTGGGCACAATGAGGCTTCTAAATTAGGACACAAATTTATATTTTCGCAATATGTGTTTAAATACTGTAAACATTTCAGAACCCTCATTGACTTGTTACCTTTTTTTTGTTGTTTTGCTTATCTTTTATTATTATTCTCATCCTCTTAGGTTGGTTCAATCATACTGGCCTCATCCGCATATCACGCCAGATCCAGAGGCCCTCTACCTCCTCCTCCTCCAAGCAACACAAAAGGCATAGGAAAGGCAAAAATGGACGATTTAAGTGGTATCTGAAAGGAGAATATTGAGAATGGAGAAACCTCTGATGGCTGCAGTACCCCGGCCCCAAATGATCTAGTTTTAAGACTGGAACAAAGGATACTGGAACTGCAAGGAAAACTTGAGCAGGTTCGCAACTTGGCAAACCTGTCACTTACCCTGAATGTCCCTGACATCAACCAACATAACGCTAAGAACCCAGCACCTCCTCAAAGCACACAAAACCAATACCCACAAAATCCTCCTACACCAAATGAATACGCAACTCCACCCCAGAGTCCCAACCCATTATCAGCTTAGCTGCAACAACACCATCAACCAATTCATTACCCGCCGGCCACCACTTACCACACTTCCCAAAACATATCACCACTCATTCCTAATCCACAAAAATCCACCAATGACCACCACTACGCCCAAGTTCCTGGAACCCATCAAAGCAAACCCATCTATGTGGAAACCATACCTCATTCTACCCAACCAATCTTCTGTACACTAGTAACCTCCGAGAAGGACTTGCTCATAAAAAACATGGCTGAAGAACTCAAGAAGTTAACTAGCCGAGTTTAAGGTGTTGAGGGCGACAGAGGAATAGAGGGTTTGAACTATGAGGATCTGTGCATACAGCCGGATGTCGAACTACCAGAGGGGTACAAACCTCCAAAGTTCAGAATGTTCGATGGCACATGTGATCCTAGGGTTCATCTAAGTACTTATTGTGACAAACTTGACGGGGTCGGGAAAGATGAGAAGATCCGAATGAAGCTATTTATGACAAGCCTTACTGGGGATGCTTTGTCTTGGTATATCAGCCAAAATCCCAAGAAGTGGTCAAATTGGGTAAGCATGGCGTCGGATTTTATGGACCAGTTCAGGTTCAACACAGAGAGTGCACCGAATGTCTTCTATATTCAGTATCTTAAGAAGAAACCTACTGAGACCTTCCGCGAATATGCTACTCATTAGAGGTTGGAAGTGGCCAAGGTCAGGCCATCTTTGGACGAAGAACAGATAAATAAATTCTTCGTCAGGGCACATAACCCGCAATATTATGAAAGGCTGAGAGTTATCAAAAATCACAAATTTTCTAACATCATCAAACTTGGAGAAAGAATTGAAGAAGGAATTAAGAGCGGGATGGTAACAAACTTCGAGGCCTTGCAAGACACGAATAAGGCACTTCAGTTAGGTGGAATATCGAAGAAGAGAGATGTTGGGGCAGTAATGATAGCCCAGGGCCCAAGATATCCCCTTATCTAACAAACACCTCCACTAATATATCAAATACCTCCACCCACATATCAAACACCTCCACCCACATACCAAGCATCACAACCCACATATCAACCTTCATCTCCCAAATACTCCCAACCAACCTCTGTCCATCACACCTATAACTCCCAACCCTCCCACTTCCAATCACCACCAGCTCGCCAAAATTATCCAAGACCACGACCAAATTTTGACCGCAAACTACCCAGACAGTATACTACCATTACTGAGCCCATCGACCAATTATATGAAAAGTTGAAAGCCGCCGGTTATGTCACTCATGTTCCTGCTGTGGCATTAGAAAATCCACCCCAGTGGGTAAATCCGAACAAAACTTGTGTGTACCATTCTGGTATGAAAGTGCACACCACCGCTGAGTTCCGGACATTGAAGGATAAGATCCAGACGCTAATTGACAACAATGTCATACAAGCAAAGGAAGCCGCGCCTAATATCAGCAACAAACCCCTCCCTGACCATAGAGGTGATGGTATACATATGATGGAGACAAATAAAGAATGGGACCTAATGGGTCGATTGGGCTTATTTGAGAAAGCGATGACTATAAGGTTGTAATTACACTTACTCCTATTATGGTTTAGACACAGGTACTGATTGAGGTTGAGGTAACTGCATCAGTGCCATTCGAGGTGGAAGTGGCTCCGTCGCAGCCACCCCCACTCCATTTGAAGTATAAGTGGTCACACCCTTCACTGTGACAGTACCAACCACACCCCGATTCAACTCAAAAATAATACCCTGGGATTATGTCGCCGAGGCTCGGTGGAAGGAGAAGGCCAAGGTAGAGGAATCTGACGCTGCACAAGGAATGACTAGAACCGAGAGAGTCTATACACCTGAACACCTAGGAGGTTCAAGTAAGGAGGCCACTACTAGGTAGCCTATCATTGAGACTGGGCCAGATGACCTGTGGAGGAAAGTATGGGCAAAGGAGTACTCTGTTGTTGACCATTTGAACAAAGTCCCTACTCAGATATCCATCCTATCACTCTTGCAGAATTCAGAGGCACACAAGAACGCCTTAATGAAAGTGTTTAGCGAGGCTTACGTACCCAATAACATCACCGATGGAGAAATGACCACCATGGTTGGGCAATTACTAGAAAGTCATAAGATCATCTTCTACGAAGCTGAGCTACCACCCGAGGGACGGAATCGCAATCGAGCATTGTATATTATAGTGCAATTTAAAGACAAGTTTATTGCCAGGGTTTTGGTTGATGGAGGTTCGAGCCTAAACATCTGTCCATTGGACACTCTGAAAAGGTTGGACAAAGGTTTCCATGAGATGCAGGCAGGAAACATGAATGTAAAGGCTTTCGATGGGTCCAGAGGGCCACGATCGGGGAAATTAACCTTTGTTTGCAAATAGGGCCAACTTGGTTTGACGTTGAATTTTAAGGACTTGACATACCAGCCTCATATAACCTTCTGTTGTGACGGGCATGGATCCATGCTGGTGGACTCGTGCCTTCCATGCTACATCAATCCGTGATGTTTGAATGGAACCGCCAAGAGGTAATCATTCATGGAGATGGAAGTAACCTCATCTACACTAGTCAGACCATCCCGATGGTTGGACATAGAAGAAGGATAGGAGGGGAAACCTACCATCACATCAAACCGGTCAATGCTGTCGAGAAAGACAAGTGGTGGAGTAACAAGATAGAAAGTATATTAGCATGGTTTGGATATGAACCCGGCAAAGGATTGGGAAAGAACCTCCAAGGTATCGCTAAACCAATACGGCTGGAAAATCATGGTACCAACTTTGGGCTCGGATATCAATACACATGGGAATAATATAATGATTTGTTGCCTCCTGACGTCGACCATACTACCCACTTGAGCAGCCAATGCCACATTTGGAACAAGCTTTTCACCAAGATGACACAATATGGGGGACCACAGAAGAAAAAGCGCTAGCAGGGTTGAGGAATTTGTTCTCAGAGGATGAGGACATGGATTGCAGTGCCATAATTAAGGAGGAGGAGGCAGAATGCCTCACCATTTCAGACTGTGGAGAAGGGATCTATTCTTAGGAACTGGACCGCCACACCATCCCGAGCCCGCCGAGTCCCTAGGTAGCTTGGCAGAATTTACTTCTATAAACCATTCTAGGCATTTAGGATTTCCGTAATTTTGTTTTAAGTTTTACTTGTTTCAAAATGAATGCTCGATTCATCGAGTCGTACTTTGTCCGGACAATTTTCTTCAAGTTTTATGAATTTTCTCTTTATTATTCACTACTATCTTTACATTTTTTCTTTTTTACAACATTATTATTACTTTTCCTGATGATCCAGTAACAATGACATGTAATGAGGCAACGCAACATGAGAATAGTGATTCAGAGGAAGAGGATGAGATACCTGAGGAAATTGTCAGGGAGGTTGAAAATTTTGAGAATAAGCCTAAGTCCAATCTGGAAGAGACCGAAGCAGTGAATTTGGGAGACACTGAGACCGTCAAGGAAACCCACATCAGCATTCACTTGTCACCAACAGAGAAAGAAGAGTACATCCAGTTCCTAAGAGAGTATGAGGATATTTTCGCATGGTCATATGATGACATGACCGGTTTGAGCACGTCCATAATGGCTCACAAGTTCCCCACTAATCCCATGTGTCCGCCAGTAAAGCAGAAACTCAGAAAGTTCAAACCAGACATGTGCCTAAAAATCAAGGTGGAAGTTACCAAGCAGATCAAAGCCAAAGTTCCTAGGGTGGTTGAGTACCCAACTTGGTTAGTTAATATTGTGCCAGTTCCTAAGAAGGATGGGACGGTTCGAGTATCTATCGACTACCGAGATCTAAATAGAGTAAGTCCCAAGGACGAATTCCCTTTGCCAAATATACACATCCTGATCGATAACTGCTCCAAGCACGAACTCCAATCATTTATAGACTACTTCGTGGGTGATCACCAGATTTGGATGGATGAAGAAGATGCAGAGAAGACAAACTTTATTACACCATGGGGTGTATATTGTTACAAGATGATGCCATTCGGTATGAAGAACGCTGGGGCCACTTACATGAGAGCCATGACAATCATCTTCCATGATATGATACACAAAGAAATAGAGGTGTATGTGGACGATATCATTATCAAATCCAAGAGGGCTGCAGATCACATAGCAGACTTGGGGAAGTTCTTTAACAGGCTAAGGAGATACAACTTGAAACTAAACCCCGCAAAATGTGCATTTGGGGTTCCCGCAGGAAAACTATTGGGATTCATTGTTAGTCGTCGAGGGATTGAGCTGGATCCCTCTAAAGTCAAGGTGATGTAGGAGTTACCGCCACCTAAAAGCAAAAAGGATATGATGAGCTTCCTAGGGCGTCTTAACTATATCAGCCACTTCATAGCACAATCCACAGTCATATGTGAACCCATCTTCAAGATGCTGAGGAAAGCTTGATAGAGGATTGTCAAAAAGCCTTTGACAAGATCAAGGAATACATGTCCACACTACCAGTTTTGGTCCTGCCAGAACCAGGACAACCCTTTCTACTCTATCTATCCATACTAGATGGATCCTTTGGATGTGTTTTGGGACAACATGACGAGACAGGAAGGAAGGAACATGCCATATACCACTTGATCAAGAAGTTTACACCATACGAAGCACGGTACTCTCTGCTTGAATGCACCTGTTGTGCTTTGACCTGGACAACTCAGAAATTGTGGCATTACTTCTGTGCCTACACTACATACCTCATATCTAGGATAGATCCTCTGAAGTACATATTCCAGAAACCCATGCCGACTGGAAAGTTTGCCAAATGAAAGATATTATTAAGTGAGTTTGATATCATCTACGTAACTCAAAAGGAGGTGAAAGGACAAGCATTGGGGCGAGAGAAAGTCAATATGATATTTGCGTTGGTTTTTCCAACGAAACTAAGCACTTTTCTTCTTTCTCATTTGGAAACACCTTGCTGAAAATCCAATGGGAGGAGAATACAAGCCTTTGAAAACGTATTTTACCAACGAAGAGCTATCATTCATAAAATAAGACATCACTGAAGTATATGACGGTTGGAGGATGTTCTTTGACGGAGTCGCATATTTCAAAGGAGTGGGCATATGAGCAGTTTTGGTATCAGAAATGGGTCAGCATTATCCAGTCTGCTAAACTTAGATTTCCCTACACTAACAATATGGCGGAATACGAAGCCTGTATACTAGGGCTCAATATGGCAATCAACATGAACATTCAGGAGTTGTTGGTAATCAGTGATTCAGATATGCTTGTGCACCAGGTACAAGGAGAGTGGCCACCAAGAATTCCAAGATATTGCCATATCTGTACTATGTGCAGGAATTGAGAAAGAGGTTTACAAAGATAGAACTCTGACATGTGCCCAGAATTCAGAACGAGTTTGCCGATGCATTGGCCACTTTGTCATCCATGATACAATATCCAGATAAGAACTACATTGATCCCATTCCGGTGAGGATCCATAATCAGCCGGCATATTGTGTTCATGTTGGGGAAGAAGCAGATGGAAAGCCTTGTTTCCATGACATCAAAGAATACTTATCAAAAGGAGAATACCCGGAGCATGCAAGTCACTCAGAAATGTGCACGCTCTGGAGACTGTCAAATCACTTCTTCCATAGCGGAGGGAACTTGTACAGAAGAACCCTTGATTTGGATCTACTAAGATTTGTTGACACAAAGGAAGCTTCTAAGCTACTTGAGGATGTGCATGCTGGGACGTATGGTCCCCACATGAATGGTTTTGTCTTGGCTAAGAAGATACTCACGGCAGGTTACTTCTGGATGAGCACGGAGACGGATTGCATTTAGTATGTCCGCAATGCTTTCAATGTCATATGCATGCCCACATGATAAAAGTGCCGCCAAACGAGCTCAATGCAACAAGCTCACCTTGGCCATTCTCCGCATGAGGAATAGATTTTATTGGTCCAATTGAGCCTACTGCTTCAAACGGGCACATGTTTATTCTGGTCTCCATCAATTACTTCACAAAATGGATCGAAGCTGAGTCTTACAAAGCCGTAACCAACAAGGTCGTCACAAAGTTTGTCAAGGATCGTTGTCTGCCCATTCAGAGTTCCGAAGTCCATTATTACTGATAACGCCTCTAATCTCAACGGTGATCTGATGAAGCTATATGTAAAGCTTTCATAATTAAGCACAAGAATTTCACATCCAACAGACCTTAGATGAATGGAGTCATAGAAGCCGCCAACCAAAACATCAAGAAGATACTAAGGAAAATGGTAGAAAACTACAAACAATGGAACGAGAAGTTACCTTTGCCCTATTGGGTACCGCACCACGGTTCACACATCAACCGGGGCAACTCCCTACATGCTGGTTTGTGGTACCGAGTTTGTCATCCCAGCCGAAGTGGAGATTCCTTCTCTAAGAATACAGGAAGCTGAAGTCAGTGACACAGAGTGGATAAGAAGTCACTATGAACAATTGGCCCTTATCGACGGAAAGTGGATGAATGCAGTATGTCACGGCCAACTTTATCAGAACAGAATGTCCAGAGCTTTCAATAAAAGAGTCAAACCAAGGTAGTTCACACCAAAGCAACTGGTATTGAAGAAAACATTCCCGCATCAAGATGAAGCCAAAGGAAAATTCTCTCCCAACTGGCAGGGTCCATACATAGTTCACAGGGTACTAGCAGGAGGAGCACTCATACTTGCAGAAATGGATGGAGAAACCTGGCGAAAACCAATCAATTCAGATGCAGTCAAAAGATATTATGCTTAGATTATTTTAAATTTTCTCATTTGATGTAATTGAACTACGCTTGACCTGATTCCCGTTTAAGAGAGGATACGTAGGCAACCTTATAGGTTTGATCATATCATAATAAGGTTTTCATTTCCCCCAAGATCAAAAATTGGGGTAGAATTTTGAGGACGACCCTCAAAATTTTGGAGCAAGTCCAGCCGCGCCAACATGTATCAGACGGTCAAAAATCATTTAAGAAACCGGGGCAAAATTTTGAGAAGGATTCTCAAAATCCCGATGAGGGTTCAGAAAGGCCTATTATCTGCAAATGGTCAAAGATCATCTACCAAACTGGGGCAGAATTTTGAGGAGGACCCTCAAAATTTAGATATGAGAGAGTTTCAATGTCTCTGAAATGTGTTACAGTCTCTAGTTCATCTAAAATAATGTGATATTTCAATGTGTTTCTAAAATAAATCTACTTTCATCAATAATTGCATATTTTCGAAAACTCTATTTCCATTACAGTCAGGTATCACCCAGGGTAACTTGAAAGGCTTTCAAAATGGAGCTAAGCAAGGTCGGCGGACAGAAGCACGAACCAACCTCCCCCTCACAAAACTTATAATTTTTCTTTGGACGTAGGCACATCCGATGTAATGGTAACATCCACGTAGCAAGATCGCTATCACTCAGGCCATCAGACATTGAATACATTTCCAGCTAAGACATATGCTACTCTTATTTGCTTTTTGCTCCTTGTATGGGACTAATCGCTGTCCCACATACTCGCATGAGGCTAATCCTTGCCTCCATTGCATGAGGCTAATCCTTGCCTCCATTGCATGAGGCTAATCCTTGCCTCCATACCTGCATAAGGCTAATCCTTGCCTCCGCACTTGCATGGGGCTAATCCTTGCCTCCATATTTACATGAGTCTAATCTTTGACTCCCTACTTGCATGAGTCTAATCCTTGACTCCCTACTTGCATGAGTCTAATCCTTGACTCCCTACTTGCATGAGTATAATCCTTGACTCCATAAGGTTAATCCTTGCCTCTATATTTGCATGAGGCTAATCCTTGACTCCATAAGGTTAATCCTTGCCTCTATATTTGCATGAGGCTAATCCTTGCCTCCCCACTTGCATGAGGCTAATCCTTGACTCCCTACTTGCATGAGTCTTAATCCTTGACTCCCTACTTCCATGAGTTGACTCCCTACTTGCATGAGTCTAATCCTTGACTCCCTACTTGCATGAGTCTAATCCTTGACTCCATGAGGCTAATCCCTGCCTCTATATTTGCATGAGGCTAACCCTTACCTCCCCATTTGCATGAGGCTAATCCTTGCCTCCACACTTGCATGAAGCTAATCCTTATCTCCCTACTTGCATGAGTCTAATCCTTGACTCCCTACTTGCATGAGTCTAATCCTTGACTCCATGAGTTTAATCCTTGCCTATATGTTTGCAAGAGGCTAATCCTTGCCTCGCCGTCTACATGGAACCAAACACTATCCCTCCTTGCACCAATATTGCTCTTTTTTAGTACTATTTATTTGCTCTTCTATCAGGCTAAGCCCTGCCCTCCATTTCACAAGACTAAGCCTTGTCTTGTTAACATTATACTATTGCATATCATGGGCTAGAATATCGCCAATCTATCCAAAGGCGTCATAGTCTAAAGGCATCATCCTCATAGCCGGAAGACACCATGCCATGGTCTGAGGATCTCTCAAAAATTGTATATCATTATTCAAAGGCGTCATGGTTTGGAGGCACCATTTTTATGGCCTGAGAACATCATTTCATGGCCTGTGAATCCCTCACTAAAAAATTCATAGCCCAAGACGTCATCTTTAATCGTTCAAAGACAACTTTTATGGTCCTAAGGGAATTTGCATCATGTTCAAAATTTTGCAAATATGTGTTTGTAGCATCTTTTATCTGCAGGTAATCAGTGAGCAACTGCTATCCTAGCAGGAGCGTTCTCGTTCCAGTTCCCTCAAACTATCACAAACCATAACCGCTCCCCATAACTACTTCGGCATCGCGTGCCAATTCTTAGAATAATTTCATCGGCATATTCCGCAGATGAACCCGAAACTACACCTGGCCTGATTCCTGTAAAACCAGGGATATGTAGGTAGCTCGAAGACCGGAGTCTGGCCATTTCTTTCAAAACATCTCGTCCGGTCAAAATTGGCCATCATTTCTTTACCCAAAACTATTTCATCCTTCCCAGGTAAAGAGGGGAAACTGTTGATACCCAATTTTCCCTATATATATATATGTATAAACACTTTAAAAATAGCACATATAATTAAGCATGCACAAGATTTTTATAATTTTTTTCTTCATAATTTTAAGGATTTAAATTGATTTATTTTCTTCCCTTTTATTCATAAAATCTTCAATAATTATCCCTCAAATTATTGTTATGATGATTTAGTCATTTAATTTCTATATTTATTCCAAAATATGGTTAAAATATTTTTTGTGCATTTTTATAGTTGCATTTTGTATTTTTAAAGATAAATTACATATAATTACAATATTAGCCTAATTAATATATAATTACATTTATATCCGTAAAAGTGATCTCCTATATTTTTAAAATGTTAAATATCTATTTTTAATCATTTTAGTACAAAAAAATTATTTTCAAAAGTTATTTATTATTTATTATAAATTATATGGGAAAAATTAGCTATTTAAAATATAGCCAGATTTGCATTTCAATTTCAGCCCAATTTAAACTCAACCCCAGCCCAATTTCTAACTAGACTACCCGACCCAGACCCTAAAACCCGCCTATCCGACCCAAGACCCCATCAGATCCTGGCCGTTGACCTAAAAGATCAATGGCCCTCATTAAAACCTTCCATTTTAATTCCCAATGCCCCTCC
>MU726256.1:90708-121735 GCA_026770625.1 Nicotiana glauca | reverse complement strand
TTTTTAATGGCTATCAATGGTGGAAAATATATGGAAGAACAGATTTTTTCAACTTTGAGTTGTTGAAACTCGAAAATTTGAATTGTTCGTTCTTTATTTTTTTCGAAAATTTGAATTGTAGTTCTAGAAAAAAAGGGGAGGGAAAAACGTAAAAGAAGAAAAAAAAAAGAGAAGCAAAAGAAAGAAAAGGGAGAGAGGAACGTAAGTAAAAGAAGGGAGCCAAAAAAAAAAAGCAAAACAAAAAAGAAAGAAGATTGAGAAGGGGTAGGGAACGAACAAAAAATTTGAAAAAAAAAATGAAGAAAGGAGAACAACGAGAAAGAGCAGAGACTATAAGAGAGAAAGATCAAAACTAAAAAATCAATTAACACCAAGATTCTCTCCTTAATTTTAGCATGTTTTTTAGGGAATGTTCTGCTCTTTTAATGCTTAATAGTCAAATGGTATAAAATTTGTAAGTAAAACGTGGACTGAGCGGGTAATTAATAAACTATGCACATTTAGGGTAATAAAGTTTCATATATGATATAGTTAGATAAAAATTCCATATATATATTGAAGAAAGCCCACACTTTCTTCCAATCACATTTCTGGAAATCTGTATAATATATTAATCCAGACAACAACACATGGTCTGCCTCCATTAGGATAGCACTCAACTATTCACAAATAAAAGATAGTAGGAGAAACCTCCAAAACATTGAAGGTCTACGTACAAATAATCTATAATTTACTTATAATTACTTAATAAATCGTTTTTGTTTTTTGGATCAAAATCCCAATTAGATTCAATATAATGTAAGATGGACTATAAACTCTATGATACTTCTAGATTATGGAAGTAACAGTTATGACCATTTTATTAGGTTTTATTACATTTTATGAGTATCGAAACACACTGTAGATGTAATTACTTACTATTGTTACAGGCTTTTAACTGGAATATAATGGCCAAGCTTAAAAAAACATTCCATAAAATTAAGAGTATCGCTTAGCGGTTAATAGAATAGGTGAAATTATGAGAAATTATGATTTAAATTCTATTTTGAGACTTTTTTCTGAATGCAAACAAACAATTTTATTAAACTGAATTAGCCACCAACAAATTTAAAATAGAAAAAATAAGCATAAATTTTTGATTTTCTTGCCAAGCAGTGAATAACTAAATTTGTTTGCCTCTTATTTTGCAGACTTATTCACTATTTAAGCCGATAGAGAATAGCATATGCTCGATAGAATTATAGCCCGTTTGATCAAGCTTTTAAAATCAGATTATTTTGATAAAGTTTTTTTCAAAAGTGTTTTTTTAAAATTGCTTTTGTTGAGAAGTTATTCTTTTGTGCTTCTCCAAAACTGTCATTGCTTTTTTCAAAAGTGTTTTTTTAAAAACTGCTTTTGGAGAGAAGTTATTTTTTTCTGGGCTTCTGCTTCTACTCAAAAGTACTTTTTTCTTGGCCAAACACCTTAATTTTGGTAACAAATTATTTTTGACCTAAAAAGGTATTTTTGGCAAAAAAAAAAAAAAAGCTTGATCAAACCGGCTATTAGTTAGTTCAATTTGAGAAATGCCAAAGCTAATTCATGTACATTGTTGTCAAAAAGGGAAAAATATCATACCATAAAATTTATTAAGACATGGATTTTTGGGGGTTTTATCGCCATTTTCACAGCTATCTATATTCTTAACCCTATACATTTCATTTGTCCCAATTTATATGACATATAACCGAGATTTTGAAAATCAATTCTCTTAATTTTAATCATATATTCGGATATAAAATTTGTAAGTTTTTAAAGAAAAATTGACATATTTAAAACTACTTAAAAAAATATTACTACAAGTCAAAAATAGTTAATAATTTAAAAAGTATTTAAAAGGTACACAACAAAACTAAGGCAAAAAATTCATATAACTCTCAAAATTCGAGACCGATAAAATTCTCTCCGTGTGACTTATAAGTCACAGTTTAAGCTTAAATTTAACTCTTTGTGGTGTGGTCCTTTCCTGAATTTTGCATGAATACGGAATGGTTCATGCACTGCTCTACTTTTTTTTTTTTCCTTCAAAAATCCGACCACCAACAGAGTGTGGAGACTGCTACGTACTAGCAGTAGTAGGAGAAAAAGTATTAAATTCAGACTACAGAAAACTGACAGTGTAGAATAAGAAAAGAAAAAGAAAAAAGAGAAGCCAAAGTAGGCAAGTAGTAGTAAACCTAAAAGAGTAATGTTCAATTAAAATCCCAATAAACCATTAATTTTGCTTGAGAGTCTTCCGTATTTAGAGGGAGTTTTTTTAAGAGACAGTGATTTCAGCTTTTGTATAAATAAACATTCTCTGGTTCCCTTCTTCTTTAGTAGGGAAACAAAAATCTTGAGAGAGAAAATAATGGTACTCTTCTTCCTTTCTTTACCAGATTTGTAGAGATCTTCACCACAGTAGTAAGCAAATGCTACTCTTCTTCCCTTCTCTTTTGCCTTATTATTATTATTATTATTATTATTATTATTATTATTATCATCATCTTCTCTGGTGGAGATGTGAACTTATTGAAATCTCTGGTTAAAGATGAAGAAATCTCGATTATATTCATCGCACCATACTTCTCAGTTGTGTGTTTTATTTACTTTCATCCTCTTGCTTTCCCGTCAATTTCATAGTTTTTATCCTCTTGCTTTCCCTTCAATTTTACAGTTTTTTTCTTTCTTTTTTTCCCCTTACAAAACTTCACGATAAGATTAGGGTTTGCAGAATATACAGTTAAAAGCACAACTGGGCTGGTATTTTTTTTTTTTTTTTAGGTTTACTATCCGGTGTCCGGTACCTGTATCGACCATATCCGGATTCTCATTCGGAGCCAAGCGCTCCCTACCAAAATTTTTTTCATACCCAGAATTTTTCCATACCTAAAGCTCAAACTCGAGAGACCTCTGTTTAAGGTAAGAATAGCCTCATCCGCTGCACCACATTCTTTTGTAGTACAGGGCTAGCTTTTGTTTAGGGGAAAAAAACCTAAACCAGTAAGTGAAATGTTCTCCTCCATCGAATGTATTTATGATCTTATTTGAGTATATGGTTTTTCCCTTCATTTTTTGTCATATTCATCTAATAATTTTTACTCTTTCTCGATTTGTGTATATCATATCTAATCTTATCTGTATCGTTCCAATTTTATTCGAAATTAGGCCTTAGCTACATTTTGTTGTTTTCCGGTTTGTATTCCTTCTGCTATTCGGACTAGGGTTCTTGCTAGCATATTATATTAATCAACCCTATATTTTGATTTTTTTTATAAACATTGAAATTGTCAGCAGAAGCACAATATTGTCCTTTTAGATTTGATTTACTAGTCCATATATGTTATGTTTTGTTTTATTTCCTCTCTTAAATTTCCCAGCATTTGTTGCTGTGTTTCAAAGCTCTGAAATTTTTACTCTAAGTAATTCATAATGCTAATGAAAATTCATATGTGGGAACGATTTAAGTCCTCTTTATTCTTATTAGATCTTATTGTCAAAATTAGAAGGTATTTTATTATCGAAACGCCAATCTCATAAGAGATTTTCATTATTCTTTCAAGTCATCTAGAAGATAACTCTACATTTTTTTGTCTATAAAAAATGGAATATAGCTGAAAAATAAGACATATTACTTGTTACAACATGTATAGAATTTTTTTTCAATGTTAGTCTATACAAAACAAATCTTTGTGTTTAACTATATTTCTTGAATAAAACAGGATCTCAATAAGTTATAGCTGAAGTTAGGGTACAAGGCACTGCCCATTCACTTACATATTACTAAGGCTGTATTTTTCCATTATGTGAAATAGTTATCATGAATGCCCTCTTTTGGGAGTGTAATTTTGTGATTAGATTTTATTGAGATGTAATAGGCTCCTGAGACGTGGGTCTATTAGAAACATTTCTTTACCTTCACAAAGTAGGGGTAAAGCTGCTTACACATTTGACATTACCCTTTCTAGACCTTACTTGTGGGATTACGTACATTGAATTTGTTGTTATTGTTGTAATGTGGAAGATGGTATAAGAGAGCTTCCTTTAGTCCACTTATAGGTAGAAGAAGGATTTTGAATTATCTGCCGACTCATTCATCCAAACGCAGTAGGAAATCTTTGTGTTAATACTACTGTGAATGTGTGAATGATGCGGGAGATAAATTCATCCTTCTTTATCTTTGTTTGGACTGAAGGGAGCTCCCTTTTACCTTTATGTTTCTTCATTTTGTTTCAGTTAAACTATCGGAAACGGCCTTTCTACCTGCACAAAGAAGCGCTTAGGTTTGCGTACATACAACTCTCCCCAGATTACACTGGGTACGTTGCTATCGTCGTCGTCGTTGTTGATGATTCAGTTTGCTGCTTACTTTTATTGAGAATTCTTAGATCATCATCTAAATTATGTCATGTTCATCCCATTACCATAAAGTAAAGATTTTACCAACATATGTTTGTGTAGAATTTGCCTTAATATTAATGTTTTTCTTCCAATTGTAGTTGCAGATTTTCATCTCTAATTAATCTTTTTGCATTTATTTGTTCCTTAGCTCTAATCTGGTTGCTGCAGCAATATTAAGTTTTTAATTCCCATATTGTGGGGGTGTTTTTGGTTAAGGAATTTGATTTTGAGGATCCACCAAATGAAAATGCTGCACAAGTTTTTTGTACTTCCTTTCATGAACATGTTTTGTTGATCTTTTGTTGTCCCAAAATATATTCTCTATTGTCCAGTGTATATGAGATTTATTTTTATTTTTGCATAATATTGGCTTGAAATGAATTTAACCGAAGAAACATAATTAGCGAGAATTTATATAACCAGCTCCAATTTATTTGAGACTATAGCGTAGATTAATTTTGCTCCCTGATTGTTACTATTTGATGCTACTTTTTCTTCATTTTTTTCCTTATTTTCTTTTGTTTCCCACTTCTTTCTTTCTTCTTCCTCTTTCTTCTTCTTACCTTTTCTTCCTCGCAACCTTTTTTTGAGCCGAAGGTCTATCGGAAACAGCCTTTCTAACTCTTCAGGTAGGATTAAGGTCTGCGGACACACTACCCTCTCTAGATCCTACCTGTGAAATTATACTGGACTTGTTGTTGTCATTGTTATTGTTGTAAAGCGTAGATTAAGCTTGCGTTAGGCCATAGATTTCAAATTTATTTTGAAAAATCTGATTTGGGTGAAGTTTGGTTTGAAGATGAAAATGTGTTTGGACATACGTTTTCAAAACATATTTTTCAACTTTATTTTGAAAAAACATGTATATAATTTCCAAGTTTTGGGATTTTGGCCCAAATTCAGCTTAATAGCTGATTTTGGAATTTGAAATTTTTGATTTGGGATTTGGCCAAAATATGAGCAAAATTTATGGCCAAACATGAGTTTTGAAAATAAATCTCAAATTTATTTTGGCAAAACTTATGGCCTAACGGTGTTGAGTGTGAGAAATCCTTGTTTTTCTTCACTACAAAGATGTAAATAGCCATGTTGTTTCCTACATGATGATGGTATTGTTAATTATCCCTTGTTCGTGTTTGTTCATTTTCTTCCCTTCATTTTATGTACCAAGCTTCATTTTCTTCTCTTATTGTAAATTAAACCTTTTCCACTGTCCTTTAGACAATAGCGTATTCGGGATCTAGAGTTTGTGAATGAGAATTTTTCATAAAGCACCATCTTTCATGTTTAATTAGTCATTTATAGATACCCTTTGTTATATTACGTGTTATAGATACCTTTTATATTTTTATAAAATGTATTTCATGTATTTAAGCTGTTGTATTTATTAATACAATCAAAAAAATAGGCGTAAAACATGGGATTACAGTTGGACAAATTACTGTATTCGACTGTATTCAACTGTATTCATGGCGTGAAACGGGAGATTACCATGTTTTTAAACGGAAAGTGAATCAATTAACATAATAGACTCCTAATATAACTCAACAAGCTCAATTATAACACACAAATTTTGCATTTCCAATTATCAAAAAGATTCTCAATCGAAAAATACCTCAAAAATATAGCAATCTTCAGAGAAATTATATAATATATCTGAATACATAAATTATATTAATTAAAAAAAACATATGAATACATTCATGGAATATAGCGACACAGTGAATATAATGAAATATATATAATACACGGGATACATTGAAATTCAATGAAAAAAATGACAATGAATACAATTAAATAAATAGAAATACATTAAAATATATTAACGGATAATTCAAGTTTCTCAGCCCCGGATGGATAAGTAAAGTCACGTCGGATGGAGATGTATCTATAGATGGATGAATAAAGTCAGAATATGTTCAAACCAACGCTGGCAATCATACTCTCACAATTTACAAACAATGGCGTCCATATCCATTCCTCTAGCGTATAAATCTCTTTCCCTCAATCGTTCCTCAAGTTATCGTCCTCAATTCACAAACAATGGCAACTGCTCCAGCGTCCGGCGAAGGAGAATACATTGGGTCGTAGAGAGAGAGGGAGAATAGATTTTGGGGTAGGGGATAGGAGAAATTTTAAGGGATATGAGAGAGAAAAATAATACAAAGCTTATTTTATGATTTAATGTTAGAAGGTGACTATAAATAGATATTTGGCTATAAAAAATCAAAAGGTAATTATGAAATATAATTTTTTAAAAGAATATTTATTTAAAATAAATAAGGTATCAACATTTGCTATTTCAGAATGAATGATAATGTTATGATTTAGTATGTAAGTATTGGGTATCATTTGGTTGAAATTTAAGCAAAAATAGAATATAATTGAAGTTGAAGTTAAAAAAAAATATTCGAAGTTATAAACTTCCGTATCTAAAATAATAAAATACAATAAGTATTATTTATCGTTGAACTTCCAAATTTTAGAACTTTTTTTGCATACATATACGTAGATCAATCCAGAAGGAATAGATTCAATTAAAAACTAATTTGCCCTAAATAATTTTTAGGTTTCTTCTGTGTACGCAGTAATCATCTTTGAAAAATGTTGATTAAGTAGGGTTTAGGGTTATTAAGTAGTAGTAGAAGTAATGGTATTGGAACTTGTAGCATATTAATTCTATGCCGCTCTATATATTTATTTATTCAAGTTTGTTGATATTCGTGAGCTTTGTTCACTGAATATAACTAAGTAACTGGTTTCTTTATTATTATTAGTAAACAAATTAAATTTAATCATAAGTATCAGTGTTATTAATTTAAAAAGTAGGAGACGCACGAATCTGCCGCCTATCTACCCAATAAGGTATTTTCTTTAAACCTCGAAATGTGTTCTCTTCACTGGCTATGGTCTCCTTTCCTTTTAAACCCTAAAAACAACACTAGTAGGCAATGCTTAACTTCTTTTTGTAGCCAAGTATTTATTTATTTTTTTTAAGTATTTTTTGTTTCGCTAATGAGTATTTAGTGGCTCGATTAATTCGAACTCACAATATGTAAGAATTATAAAAGGAAAAAGTGATTCGTATTAAGAATTTTTATTCTCAAAAGTCAAACCTGAGACTTTTGATTAAAGGTGAAGAGATTTCATCCTTCACGTTATATTTTTTCGGAGATTAGCTAAGTTTTTTTTTTTTTGGGGTTAGATTTAGTATTCGATACTCATTGATCCTACTAATTTGAATCAGTGTTTTAAAAGGCGTGGGCGTAAAGTGAGGCATTTTATATATGCGTCAACGAGACGTAAGCTCTATAGGTATTTAATTTTTAATATTTTATAAAATAATATAATTAAACTAAATATTTATAAACATGTAAAATTGCATAAAAGTTGAAGAAAACTATGGATATGTGAAATGTGTGTGTGCGTGCGTGTATGTTCCATCCCCACAAAAAACTAGTCAAAACAATCTATTACACGCTACTTACAAACACAAGTAACTTGAGTCGAAAAGAATAAAGTTTTCTACATGGAGGAACAAAAAGGATGACTAACCTTCAATTTGAACTTTGAACTTGCTGCT
This sequence comes from Nicotiana glauca, assembly GCA_026770625.1. Classification (NCBI taxonomy): domain Eukaryota; kingdom Viridiplantae; phylum Streptophyta; class Magnoliopsida; order Solanales; family Solanaceae; genus Nicotiana; species Nicotiana glauca. Next base: position 113,733 of record MU726256.1, on the reverse strand, counting down.
ACGAAGGAGAATGAAGTTCTCTTTGTATTTGTAAAAATAAAAAATATTCGTTGCTTTTGGAAGATATTAACAGACTAGCGACAAGAGAACGAATTGGGAAAGACTATGAATTAGGGCTCTAATCAATAAAAAAGATCTTGACTTTTAAATTTTATATATTTCAGTTCCTTTTTAAAACCTTTGAGTAATTACAAGCCGAGTTTTGAGAATTTGGGTATTATATGAAGGACTTATTCAACAAATTTTATTTTAATTTGAAAAAGTCTTTGTGGCTTACGTCTCACTATAGAAACGCGCCTCAAACGCACATGTGTTTGCCCTGAAAGCCCGGACATACGCCCAGGCATACGCCCCGAATTGCTAGACATGAGACTTTCGCCCCACACCATCACCTCGGGGCATTTTTGGTGTGCCTCGCCCCGAAAACGCTTTTTAAAACACTAATTTGAACTCGTGCTGATATTTATTAAGTTTTTTATTTTTATTTTTAGGATTAAACCCGAAATACCTAATCGTACTTATTGGTCCTACTAATTTTGATTTCTGTTGATATTTTGTTAGAATTTTTTTTTTATACTTAGGGTTTAAACCTGAAATACTTAATTATGGATGTAACTAATTCATCCATCACCGCCACATTCCTTAGTGGTTAGTCAAGTATTTAATGAATTGAAGTCATTAAAGAATTGTGAGATTTGTACTTGTGCTTGTGTTTAAAGTACCTACTCAATATGAATATTCTAATTAATGAGTTTATTTAATTAAAGCCAAATAAAAAAGAAGTTCATTGTGTATTCCGAGAATAGGAAGTACAATTTTTGTTGTAATTTGGAGTAATGGAGTATCCATTTGTATTATTTTAAGAGATAAAGACTTGACTCCAGTACATTGATCTCCTACTTTCCTGTTTTATTTTCTTGCTTTTGAGAAGAGGGTTTTATTGTGCCAAATCTTGTTTCTACCTTTTACATTTACCCAAGTAGTCGAGTTTACAGTGTTGATGACATGATACGTGGCATTGACCTTACTATGTTTGACACGTTTATAATTTGTAATATAAAATGACACCTTTCAAGATCGGTTAATTGGGAAACCAAAATAGGAATATAAGTGCGCCTTTTATTTGAAAGAGGTGATTACCTATGATATGATGTTGTTTTAATCTATCCGAGGACATGATCCTCCAAAGAAGAATTTTTATGTCGAGAATTAGGATAGAAGATAAATAGATAATTGAGCTTTTTTTTTTTATACTAGTAGTATTAGTCTTGTATTTTCTTATTTTTAAGTGTCTATTATTACCTGCTATTTTTTTCCTTTGATTTTTTATTATATTGTTGTTGTTATTGCTTGTTACTATTTCTTTTTTCATTATTCATGAGCTGAGGATATATTGAAAATAACCTCTTTACCTTCCCAAGGTAAAGATAAAGTTAATTCACAGTATTCTCTCCAAATTTCACTCGTAAGATTATACTATATTTTTTGTTATTTCTTGATTGAATTCACCCTTTCTTGATTGGTGAGGGATCATAATGTTCGTAACAGTTGTGCGATCTAATAGTTAATGAAGGGAGTGTAAATTTGAAAGATGATGATTCAAATTCTAGTAGAGACAAAAACTGTTGATTTTATTTCATTCGCCTAAGTTCTGATGGACAGAATAATTACTTGATATATATTAAAAAGTAGTGGCATCCATTAATAGTCGAGATCACAATTCTTGTAGCTGAATAGTGTTTTCTAATTTACACTTTCAACTCACCGAACTTCTCACATTATAATTGTATGATCCAAAAATTAGATCTAGATTTAAATAATTAGATTTTCTAATAAAATAGAGTTAATTTTAGTCAATATTAATATCCAAAAGATCGTTTAACTAATTTCATGACAAAATGCCATAAGTTTCGTCGGAATAAATATATAACAACAATAGTATTTATTGGCCCATGAACTAAGAAGACAACATTCAATAGTAATAAATGAAATAAATATAATGGCATTTAAGTAAATTAATAAAAGTGAGATAACCAAAAAAAGAGTTGAATTCGGTGAGATTCCCCTAATAATGATAAGTGATTGATGAATCTTAGAATATTCATATTCTTCTTAGATTATGGGGGAAATATTAAAATTAGATCTGAGGAAAAGGTATGTTCTGTATGTATATAAAGCAAAAATCTTCAGAGAATGTCAAAGTGTTATTCTTTTACAATGAATATCCAATCCCCTCCTTTAACTATTATCTTTCTGTTTATAAGGGAACATGAGGCACAAACCTTAAAAATGCAGATTCCAAGAATATCCTCTTTACAGTTTTATATTAAAACTAGCCGTTACTACTCTGTTGAGGCGAGTACTCGTCCTCGACTTCGATCTCTGTTGACTCCTCGACCTCGCCTTCATCCTTTTTCAAATCACTTCGAATCGTTCGTCTTTTATTGAAATCATATCGATGACGCTGTAGACATGTGATTTTTGACCCTCCCCAAGATTTCACATATTTTAGCATATAAATATTAAGTTTAGGTCTAATATAGTTATTTCAACTAGCTTTGACTCTTCTACTTTATTTTATCACAAAAATAAAAATTACAAAAATAGTTTCATTAATATTTTGTAGTCATACTATTTTACTAGGATTTTTATTTATTCTTGAAAAATTACGAAAATAATCTCACAACGTAATACTGTCTATTTTAATTAATTAAGATTAGTCTTATATTTTTATGTTATAAATTGTATATAATTTTTAGAAGGAAGAGTTAGTTTTGGGTTGATTTATCCCATTTTTATGAATTTTGGAGTCCGTTTTTAGTCTTTGGCCCAATCTTAAGGCCCAATAAGATCAAACCCATACTCCCTTAACCTAAAAAATCCGACAAAAACTAACCTAGACCCTTAGACGAAAGGGCATCCTCCGTTTTGCATCAAAGACCATCCCTCACCCCCACCCCCATCGCCGTTTCTGATTTTGGAAAGGGGACCAGACCTCATCTTCTTGTTCACCTTCTCAACCATGGACACAAGAAACCTAGAGAGAAATCTTCAACACCCCTGAACCTCTCCGAGACGAATAGCCGCGTCACTCGCTCTTCCGTCCAGATCGAGCACATCACCCTCACCCATATTCCTTATTGCCACAAATGAGAAACACACACACACACACATATCACAGAGAAATAAAGACCAGAGTGAGTAACAGAAAAATAGAGTAGGGAACGGGAAACTGAGGTTCGAGGTTCAGGCCAGTCGCCAGTTCGAGTTGGGGTCCGACGAGATCGTCCATTCATTAGTCCCGCTCGTGGTTCGAAGGTCTGTTTGCTGTTCTTTGGTCGTTTTCCAGACGAGGATACACATTGTTCAACTTTTTGGGTAATAATTTTTGAAGGCAACTACTTGTTCATTTGAGGTCCAATTCTTTCCCTCTTATTTTCATCTAATAGCCTTGATCTTTATATGATTAGAGACATGTTTTAATGGTTTTTTTTAGATTGTTTGAGAATGTTTTTTATGAGATTGGCAAAGGGAACGTGATTTGGTTTTGCAATGGTTGTTTGCAATTTTTTTGAATATGCCTACTTGTTTGGTTAAGTTTAAGTTCGAAAATGAGTTTTGAAGTTATACGAACATCATCTACTGAGAAAATAAGGGTCTTGCTTATATATTACTAGCTGGTTCATGCGTATTGCATTTTAGTTCTTGTTGCAATTTTGTCCATTTACATGTTATTTGGCTTTTGTCAATTTTGGTATCCATTCCAAAGACCCATGCTGCTAATTTTGAGCCGTGTAATTAATGAAACTGAAATTTCTCATTTTGGTCTTCTAAGTATATGACGAATGCATTTGATCGGTAAAGGTTTGGTTGATTCATATTGATTTGGTTTATGACTTTCAGTTATTATCTTCCCCTAAGTTTCTTTTAATGAATTTTCTGTGATGGAGTCTGGATGAATTCAAAATGTGTTAGGTCCTCTGTTTCTTATTTTGCTCTTTTAATTTCGAGCTTGAGTAGTCTAAGCTTAGTAATCTCATAAGGCCTTGTACAGATTTTACTTCCCATTTTTGAGACCTTGCAAATATTAGTATAAATGGGGTTGTTAATTGATGCTAGCTTCAATTGAATAATATTTGAATATCGTAATTTGTTTTAGGAGTGTAAATTGAATCATCGTGACTATGAGTACGATTCCCGTGGTATTTTTACGATACATAATTTCCAAATTCGGAGGTATATTAATGTGACCCGACCACAATTTAATTTTGTTAATAATATAAACATGTTGTAGATCATGGGTATGATTCCCGTAACATGATTCATGACGTGTAATCAAATAATTAGCTGTATAAAAATCAAATTATTAAAAGTAGTTTAAAAGGAATAAAAATGCACATAGGTTTCATAGATATTTTAAAATCAAATAAATAGTCCAATATTAACAGTTGAGAGACCGTGCTAAAATCACGGAACCCAGGAATGCCTAACACCTTCTCCCAGGTTAACAGAATTTCTTACCCGGATTTCTGTGTTCGCAGCCGTAAAAAGAGTAAAACTTTCTCGATTCGGGATTTTAAACCGGTGACTTGGGACAACAAAAATTATTCCAAGTGGCGACTCTGAATTTGATATAAATAATCTTGTGTCGGTATTGCCACTTTAATTGGAAAAACTCTCTTATATACCCTTTTCGGGGTAGAAAAAGGATGTGTGACAGACGCATGGTAGCCTTCGAAGGCTCTCTTAGTGTTGACATATCTCTCACATAACTAGGATAATTTTTGGCCCATACAGTTATTCCCTATGATCGTTGAGGTACTCTTTGTGGGCGAGTTCAATGAGCGGATAATGTCGTTCATAGCCATCTTTATGGTCGAGTTGCTGAACAGATAACATCGGTCGTGGTCGTTGTGACTAGAAAGCGGTGTGGCTCTTTGGGGATCGTACATTTCAAATTTCTTAAATTTCTCGGGTGATTTGTTGGAACAATCTAGTCTAAGAGAAGAAGTGACGACATGATGTCATGCGTCATGATGATGTTGGTTCCTGACGGATTGCGTCGATTCGCGCATGATCTTTGATCGGTTCTTCCATTTTGATTTTTGGTGCAAATTGTGAAAAATCGTTTCGGACTTGGTGCCAATTATGGCAAACCATTTCGGATTTGGTGCGTCAGTCTCTATAAATAGGGTGGCCTGATTAGAATTTGAATTTTACAGTCTCCAAACCTTGAACTTCAGAACTTTTCTCTCCTCTGCTTCACTATATTACATTGCATTTTTAACTCCCTTCCCAATATTCTTCTTTGCTTCTGTAATCATGTCGAACTTTCTATCTGATAATGATGAAGGGAGTCACGCCATACCCTTAGCGGTTGTGTTCCCTACTCATGGGGAAAGTGTCATTGCTGCTGTACAGGATGAAATTCTTTCATCAGTGGAGGAAATCATCCCCCGCAACCCTGAGGCCAGATCCGATTTCCAGCAATCACCGGACGCGACGCCCAGACAATTTCTATCATCAATGGAACCTAAGCAATTTGTTGAATTCATAGCCATATCTGGCCTTCCCAACCAAGTTGAACTTATCCCTGCTGAGGAGGATGAGGTGCATATTCACCGTCCCAGGTACTGAGCTCTTTACGCCTATCGTTTACTATTGGCTATTCATTCACTCTTCTTCTACTGGTGGAGGTGTTGCCGCTATTATGGCATTTGCCTCGCTTAGCTCGCCCCTTGCGTTTATAAGGTCATCAAGATGTTGACCAAATTTGCTGAGCTTTCCGGAGTCGAGGTGACAGTGCGACATCTGGTGCACCAATTCACACTTGGCTTCTACAGAGGGACGATGTTGAGCCTTCGTGACCGTGAAGGCACATGCTTGGTGGTGAAGATGGATGACAAGGACAGCCGACAATTCTGGCTTGGCTGCTTTTATGTCAAAACTGAGATCGTCATGGCTAATTTAGACGGTTTCCCTAAGGCTTGGAACCATACATGTAAGTGTCCAGGAATTTTTTATTTTTACCCTTTGAAGCTATTCGTCTATTTCAAATTAATTAAGTAATTATTTTTTCCTTGCAACCAACAATCGTACTCGCTCTCTGGCTATACGTATCGTTGACTGGGTCAAGCATATTCTTTCGCATGCCATAGAGATTCGTGACATGCCGAACTTCTTTTAAAAGTTCAGACCGACCCTCTATTCCGCAAGTAATTTCTCTTTTTTGGACGTGATGGCTTCTTCTCTTTTTCTCTATTGGCTCACTTGGATGTAAATTTTTATGATTCTCCCTATTTCAGGCCTAGTTAGGGGGTCTTTGATAACTAGGGAATATGATGCATTTTACACTCCTTCATGCTCAAGTTTTGATTAGAAATGTGTACAAATAGTCCCAAAAGGCTCACAAGTTGTGCGTGATTGCAGGTTTGATCAACAAGGTGACAATGTGTCAAAGATCAACTCAAAAAGGAGTGAAACTTGCACAAGTACCAAGACAAGACAAAGCTTAGGCAAAACAGGGCCAATGCGGCCGCACTCCATTCTGTGCGGTCCGCACAAGTGAAGTTCAGAAAGGCTGCTATTCAGACAAAAAGGCAATGCGGCCGCATGAGGTTTTGTGATGTCCGCACTAGGATCAATGCGGCCGCACAGAGAAGGTTCAGAGAGTTGCCAAGTCCAGGTTTGAAGACCAATGCAGTACGCGCTCCATTTCATGCGGACCGCACTAGAAGCCACCGCGGCCGCACTCGATTTTGTGCGGTCCGCATTGCCCGAGTTCAGAGAGCTGTTTGTTAAAGTTCAGATCCCTAGTGCGACCACACATGATTTTGTGCGGTCCGCACTAACCCCGCAGGGGTATTTTTATCCAAATTTGTCAGCTTAGTATAAATAGCTTCTTTTCCATTTTTAGGTGAGGCAGATAGTTAGTACTGAAGGCTGTGCTTGTGGGTTCAAATATTTCAGCTGTTTTGAGTAATTTTAGCTTCATTTCAAAATTGAATCTTCAAGTTTAATTTAGCAATTAATTAATGTGAGTTTTTCTTCATCTATTTCTTTATTTTCTTCTCTAATTATGAGTAGCTAGACCCATAAGCTAGGGTTGTGGCTCAACCCTAATGTGGGTAATTGATGGGTCTTGTGTTTTAGGGCTTGATTGACTATGGGTGTTTGATATTTGGACTAATTTTATATTTAATTGCTGAATTAGTGGTTGCAAACACTAGTTTGTGTTTAGTTGATTTTGGCTCTTCTTGAGAAAGAAAACCTAAGTCTCTAAAATTGGTCCAACAAGGAATCATGGCATACTCAAGAGATTGATAGCCCCAATTAAAGGGTTAAACATAGAGATAGTAATACCCGACTTGAACATGTGATTGCTTGTGCAAATTTTGCATACCCAATTGGTCTTGAAAAAATCAATTCGGGCAAAATCACTCGAAATAACGAGAGGCATAGCGTGAGTAAAATTGAGCAACGGTTATATCATATTCCCCAAATGTGACAATCTAGCTTTATACTCAAGAATCCGTCAATTAACCACCTAGGCGGAAGTCACTACCCTATTGCCTTTTAATTATTTGAACAACTCGCAATAGTTTAACCTTAGCTTACTTTAGTTTAATTGAGTATTGTAGTTTTATAAAATTAGAATCATAATCAAAACCAAAAATGTGTAGAAGTGCAATTAAGAGCAAATACACAACTCTGTTTTAGATAGACACCCGACTCCAATATCTAGCTCCCTGTAGAAATTGATCCCTATCTTTATCAGGTGAAAACTGCTTTGACCTCTCTCGCTACTCAATAGTAGTGCAGGGTTGGCCTCGATCATTTTTAGCGTCGTTTTCGGGGAGCTAACTGTCACGCCCCAAACCGAGGGACATGACCGGCACTCAATCGGGTAGCCCCAGTCAAGCGGACCTGGGTGCCTTTCCTATCCCACATGTTACCCCGTATTTTCATTGCTCATTAATCAAGGAATTGGCCATTTATAACTAAAACACCTTTTTACAAAATTTACATATCATACATGGTTGCTTAATGAGGTTTACAACTTACATTACCCAACAAACAAAATACATATTTACATAAATTTGTAACCCACATTTGCTGTCTACGGAGCCTCTAAGGATACAAAAGATAATACAATACTTGCCGGTAACAAGGCTCTGGCTATACCTTACACAAATACCAAAACATGACTCCGGAATAAAGGTGAAATGAGCCACGCAGGGCCCCGAGAGGAAAAGGGCTCACTAATATAACTGATAGGAAGTGAAGGAGTGCTACTGTCGGTGGACTAGAGTACCTGCTATAGAAGCACCTACAATCATAACACGAATGTAGAGCCCCCGGCAAAAGGGACGTCAGTACATTTGAATTGTACTGGTATGTATGAACAAACTTTGCCCCAAGTAAACTCAAACCATACACAAGTAACGAGAAATAACGGACTCAACAATCAAATACACATTAAAGGAACAATCAAGCCAAACAAGTTTACAATATCTCCTTTTTCCCCTTCAACATTATCACATCAATGATTTCACAATTTTTCTCATATTTTCATTTCAATAGTGATTTCGATCACTTTCCACCCTTATTACCTCGGCCACCCTTATCACCACAACCCACACCTTATTACTTCGTGTTGCGGTGATACCCGATCCCACCGAACAATCACAATTCACAAATAAAAATAACAACAATTCTCAAAGAATAACTACAACAATTCACAAGAATTTCCATAGCCATCAATACCATTTCATCATATTCAACAACTCATATGCAATTTAAGTCACCATAATAATTACCCACAACAATCCAAATATGTTATTACCATAGTTGTTCCAATTGCATCATTTACGATTTCCTCCAATCATTTGTTTCTCAGTTCTTACCACATAACACTTTCACAATCACACATTTGGTTTATTACCAATTACTTACACCATTATATCGGGAGACTTAACCACGAACACTCAAACCATACTAATCATAAGAATTTCACAAACAATCCACGTAGATATCACATACCAAATATTCATACACCAAGCAAGGTGATTTTACAAAGGTCAAAGTTAGCTATATATACCTCGATTAGGCTTTCCTTAAGTTACTACAACGTTCTGAAAATCTAGCAATTCCAATCTACTATGAGACACAACAAAATTGAACACGAATTAGAAGGGTATTCATGGTTTCAACTCATTTGAGCATTTTATCAAATACTAGTTGAGCATCTTAGTTTCAAATCTCTTTTTCAAAGTTTTCCTTCATTCCCTAACCAAATATTTACTTATTTATGTTAAACAATCTTCCCACAAACCTAATTTGTACATGCATGTATACATAATAGTATTACACCCAAGAATTATACCCCAATACCCCATTTTATACCCCAAACTCGAAATTAAAACCTAGGGTATAGAATCTTACCTCTTAGATGAAGAACTTGTGATTGGGTTCTTTGATTCTTGAAGATTGATGCAAGGTTTGGATGATTATGAAGCTAGACCTCTCCTTTCTCTCTCTATATGCTCTCATCTTTCTCTAAAATTAGTAAGAAATGACCCCAAAATGAACCCCAAAGCCTATATATTGAAATGAGGTCGGGTTATAAAAATTAAAAAATTAACCCTCCGATGTCGAGTCTGCTATAGCAGAACGGGTCGCAAAACGAGAATGATGGCTGCAAAATCGGTGCCCAAAACTGGGCTACACTGGCCCAATTTGCAACAGAAATGCAACCGCAAAGTCAGAAATGCGACTGGGTTTGCGGTCGCAGATTTGACACAGGATCGCATTTTCCAGCTTTTGGTAATGTGATCATAACTTTGCGTAGGAATGTCCAAATGACGAAAGTTTTGAAGCGTTGGAAACTAGACTCGAAGACCTTTAATTTGATAGGTTATTCATCACATAAAACATTATACATATTTAGATATGCTCGTTCAAAGTAGGGACTAGTGCAAGCTCATTTGGAATTTTAGCCTATTATGAACTTTTCCAATTTTTCTTAGACTTATGCCTTTCCTTGGACCCCAAATTACTTACCATATGACTTATACACATATTTACCAAATCCAATTGATGTAAACCATGTTAATAGCACATAAAAATATTATAAGAAGCCTAGGTGGGACCATGAGATCCTAGGTTACTTAGCGAAATTTTCCGGGGCCTTACATTCTACCCCCCTTAGGATCATTCGTCCTCGAATGAGGATTTTGAAAATTAGTTGGTTTTGAAAAAAGAAAAAAATTATATTCAAGCTCCCAAATTTTCACTAACTCCCCTATTTTTAAAAAATTTCGCCAAAGTTTCCTTTGTAATTTGGACATACCCACCTGTCAGAGAGCCCCGAAACATATTTCCAAGCACCATTACAAAACTTCTATTATCCCTACAACTGGTATACAATTTATTTCCTCAACACTTGCACATATTCAATCACTTGACACATTTTTGCACATAGTTTGGTTACTTCAATGAGTCCCATACAGTTCAACCAATACACTATACACATTTCAATTAATCATTACCAATCTATACTACCATCAATCATTCACTTATCACAAGAGTTCTTACAAAACTTTCGTTTACCAAAAAGGGTTTGCACCTGACTCAAATAATCACAACACATACAATTCTTGCACAACTTGAGGAGTTACAATAGTAAAATATTTAGGGGAGATATGGGGTGTCTTTACACCAAATGGAACACAACATCAGTTTGCTTAGAGATAAAAGTTCGCACGATCACTACTAGACTTGTTCAAACAAAGGGGGATATTTTTCTTTCATTTCATCTTCCACCTCCCATGTGGCTTCCTCAACTCGATAAAGCACCACAATATTTATATATCAATGACATGAACCTCAACATTACAAACACTACTTTATCATGATGATACCTGGGCATGGACTGCACATTTTTAAATTATATCACCTAGAAGGTACCTTTCAAATCAAAACCAACTGCTATGCAATCAAGAGAAAATATTTTATTTCCACAACACTCTCGGCCTTCAATGGCCTCTTATATCTACAAACTTCGCTAGAACACATTCACGGGAGCAATTTCGACCCCTAAACTTACTTAATAAGGATAACAAGTGGATATCTCGCATAAGATAACTATCCACTAACTTCACCTTCAATAATTTCCACCGTAATGATACACAATTGATCTCCACCTACTTTCTTAGACATAGACATGTGAATCTACAAAATATATGGCGAACAACTATGGGGACACTTCATACTCCTACTGCGGCCTAATGTGGAATACACTTATTCAACCTTTATTATCAACTCACACAACATCTTCAGGGGAAATACTGAGAATAGCCTGCTCACCCTCCAAACTCTAAATCTCTAGGCGAACACTCACACTAAACCCTTCATGACCTCCAACAATTACTCTAGGATGTGCTATCAAAAACTGACCATAAAAATACCTATCAAACATATATGTGACCACACTGTGAAGCTTCATCTTTGACTTGTCTAAACTTACAATACCCAATGGATTTAATACAATAAGGAACAACAGAGTCCAAGATTAGGCTGAGGTTATTCAGGAATCAATTAATGTGCGGAGTAGAGTACTTTTTGAGGTTATATGCTAAGGGACACAAAAGTTACAACTAACAATGCTGACATGGTTAATTACTATGACGACGTTAATTATTACACACATGAGGCATAGGGGTAAGTAGTACATTGGCAATAGGAACCATTAAGGAGGAATATTCAAGTACATGACCCCGTCGTTCCCTAGGGTGAAGGAAAAATCAATTCATGCTCTGGTAACTTGAATGCAGTATGGGATTCAAAATACATGAAGTGGAATTACACTCTTGACGTTAGCTGACACAAGGAAACTATGCCGTAAGCCCATGAGGATGAGAAGGAGTTGAGCAATTATGAGATTATCACATTTCAGACAGCTTAACCTTTCCTGATAGTTGATCATATATGAGAGAACTAAAGATAGGACACTTGTCTTTCAAATCAATATGCTTATGATATGTGCAAAATCTAAAGGCATCTAATCTCAACCTTTTACGAGTGAAACCACATAGCTAGGATATCCTAGCATAGGGGTGAAATCATGCATTGGTTAGAGGAGTTCCAAGGGTTAACATGATGCTCCGGGGAAAAAGAAAAATGACACTCCTATCCACCCAAGAAGGTGTAATACCAAGGGTAAAAAAACTCCCCTCACATGAAAATGATATAGTTAATTATTCTAGAAGTCGAGTGAGAAGAAAGCTGTCACACCTCCTTTTTACGAAGCTTTACTACACCCCGGGGAAGGGTATAACAAAGAAGGAGTTTTTCCAATTAAAGGACAACCGAAATGGGATTCGTTTATTAAGAAATTCAGAGTCGCCACTTGGGAGATTTATGGTGTCCCAAGTCACCGGTTTGAATCCCGAATCGAGGAAAGGGTTTGACTCTGTATTACAGTCGCGAACCAGAAATCCGCGTAAGGAATTCTGTTATCCCGGGAGAAGGGGTTAGGCACTCCCGGATTCCGTGGTTCTAGCACGGTCGCTCAACTGTTGTATTTGATTTTATCCGATTTCAACAAAAACATGTTCTAACCTATGTGTCTTTTATTAATATCCCGCTTTTATTATTTATTTATTTTTAATAAGAATTATAACGTCATGAAAACGTATCTCGAACCACGTCGCACCAGTGCACCCGTGGCTTTTGACACATTTTGACTTCGTTGAGATTTAGATTTGGGTCACATAAATGTGCACCCGTATTTAGGAATGTAATTTTATTAAAAGCGCGTCTAAAAGAGTCTAATGCGTTATTGTCTTTTGGGAGGGTCGTGAAATTCGCTAAACGAATCTTCCTTGATTCTCTAAATATTTTTTTTAAAACTTTATTGAGGGCCCCGCAATTTTGTATTTCATTGGGCGAGGCTCGTCTCATTTTATTATTAAAGGCCAACTTAAAGTAACTAAACTTTCTATTTTATATTGTTTTTGTATTTAAGAGGTGAATTAATTCACGAATATAAATTCGAGCCTCAAATTCAAGTCCGAATTCAAACAATAGGGAAGACCCTTTTAGCTTGAACCCTCTACCTAATTCGAAACTCAATTTCATATTTATGAGTTAATTTCCATATTTTTAACTAATCAATTATTTTATGAAAGCAAATGGTTTTCGAACAATATTTTGGGCTTGAAAAGCTTGGCCCATACCTGGAATATACTCAGCCATACCTTATGGGAGGCTAGGCCACTATTGACTATACAAGTCATTCTGGGCCTGTGTAAACACTGGGCCTGAAAATCAACCCAAGTTAAAGATGCCAACAATTGGCACTGAGCCACTATAATCTACCTAATCTCACGAGTTGATTAATATGGCTAGCTTCTAAATTTAATACGCACTTAAGAGTGCGAAATCATAGAATGAACGTAGAATTTGATTCAGGGAAATAATACACAACGAGTACGAATTAATTCGAGCTTCATCTGTTATATTGCATTTTTATTTTAGACCTATAAGCATGCATTATACTATTGAACTCGTAAATGCTAATCTCTAACTTAAACTAATTCATACTTGGGATACACATGCTATCCTTCATATCACTTACTACTTAAGGGTCAAATTCTATCTAAATCTACTGAGATCATCTCAGAATGTCATAAGACTAATTAACAAGCATAACATACATACTACTTATTACACGAATCACATTAAAATATTATAACAGCTAAGACTAAACAAATCTAAGTATATAGATCTGGAAAACAAAACAATACAAAACTGTTAAGAATTCCAGCTAAGAAGACATAGGTTTCAACTCTTGTTTTCCCTTTTATCCTTCATATTCCAAACGAGCAATCGAATTTACAAAGATGTGTATAGCAGAGTAACAGCCGCAGTTCTATTTCAATTTTTCAACAAATGTAGCCACATCAAATAGTCTCAAAATATGTACCTGGAATTAAACCAAATGAATGAAGAAAAAGGAGATCAGCGAGCAAATTCGAAACACAGCAACCAGAGCAGGAACAGATTTGAACCAGGAAAACAACTTTTCAGAGCCAGGAGTAGATTCAGCAGTGAACAGGCCTCAAAGATGAACAATTTCAGTGTAATTGACTTTCCAAAATTACTTGCAATCAAGCAAACTAATATGAAATCTCCAGATTACTAGAAAAGAGCTAATAGAGATGGATTAGTTACTAGAACTTAAAATGATCTTAGAAATTTGATGAAACAGTACTTTCTAATGGTTTTTTATTATTTTTTGGAGCTTTTCTGCTTTAAATTTCGAAATATGATCTGAAAGTTGCAAAGGAAATTGGGGAAGAAAAAATTTGGAGCTCGCCAAACTTCTTAAACAAGTAAAGAAACTGCCTATTTATAGATGTAATTGGAGGGAATTTCATATTTTACTTTTTTACACATTAGTCCCTATTTATTTCTATTTTTACCCCCTATTATTGACTTATTTCACAAGTAAGTGCACCTATTTAGCTAAAATCTACACTAGAGTCTATTCTAGAATGTTCTATCCCCCTTACAATTCCTATACTACCCCTACTTCAATTCCAAAATTACCAAATCAGATTAATATACCCTTTTTCATTACCCAAACTACCCTTAAAATATCTAAGAATTACTACCATACCCAAGAGTCCCCACTTTACTCTTAGAATTACTGCCCTTAATTCCTTTCTTCTTCTTTTTTTATTATTAAAGACTAGTTGTGATTAATTAATCTAAACAGTTATAACCAATTTACACCGCTAATTGAAATGAATAACCCTAATTTTAAAACTAATATCAGAAATCAAAAGCTAAGCAGAATCAATTCACACTTTGTTTTTTTTTAACTAGAATAAACGTGAACAATTAATCTGACAACAAATCAAATAGCACAAATAGAAGAAAATTTAATTAACGTGTTATCAAAACTTAAACAGTACCATTATCCTAATCAAATAGTCATGGATCGAATTTTAAAACCCTAAGAAATTCTGACCTAAAAATATCATTACAACTATCAGCAGAAAAATTGCTAACAAAATTCAAACAAAGCCAAATAACAAACCTTAATTAAACTAATGACTAATCCTGAATTATTTTAATATTTGAATTATTTACTAATCAGAATCAAGCCAGAATCAGAAAAAGAAAAGAAACAGAAATTAAACAGATTTATAAAAGATTTTTTAATGAATTTTCATAAGGTATAGGACTAATCTAAACAAAAAAAGAACAGAAAATCGATTAACAGAAGAACACAACCATGCAAGAAAACAATCAGTGACTAAAACATAATTGTTGAGATTAAACTAAACAAACACAAACACATGCATAAACAGACAAAGATTAAACAAAAATAAAAGAAAAAGATGAAGAAAACTTATCTAGGGTTTGCCAGAAAATCTTGAAATGGCTATTCGACTTGCTCCAGTCATATTTGAGCCAAACGCTCAAAGGGGTTCGATAGGGAAAGACCAGGAGGTCCCCTAGTGTTAACCTGGGTTCGATTGGGTTATTTAAGGTTTGGCCGGAGAAGATTGAAATTGATATTTGAGCACTTTCGGCCAGATTCGAGACAAGATAGTCATATATTTGGGTTGAGGGAAGTTAGGAGAGTCAATGGTGTAAGTTTGGAACGATTTAGAATAGTTGATGTCGTGGCCGGAAAATCTTCCGACGAAGATTCGAGGATTTCCGGTGAGGTTCAAGGGAAATCAAAGGCGGGAATGGGAAGGGGATAATCTGGGGAATTCCTGGTGTGAGTTTGAGAAGGATTGGTGTAGGTTGTGTTCCCCGCCGGTGAGGGTTCCGGCGAGGTCGGCGGCAGAGGAGGAGTATACGAGGAAGATGTTTATGTCATTAGGGTTATGAAACACTTTTACTAATTAACTGATATCGCATCTAAACCTTTAGATTAAAACTTTGGATGGATTAGATTTAGTGACATGAAACGACGTCGTTTCGTTTTTATTGAAGTGGACCGGGTTTATGAGACGGGCCTGGACTGGACGAGGATCTTTGGTCTGGGCTTGAAATTAATTGTAACAGCCCACTTTTCTTTTAATTCCCTTTTTTTTAATTTTGTTTTGTTTTCATTTTTGTATTTTGTATTTTATTTCTGATTTTGTAAAAATTAAAACAAAAACCTAATTAAACTATTTAAATCCTAAAATTATTTAAAAATTAATTATCAATTAAAATTGCCTAGAAACTATTTTTTGTGAATTTCTTTAAATATTGTCTAAAATAAATTAATACCTAATTGTGAAATTAAATCTCTAATGCAAATGCATATTTTTTGTATTTTTAATATGAATTATTATGCCACAAAAATGCAACAAAATTCATAAAAATTGTAAAATTATTTTATTTGAAACTTTTGGAATAATTTGCTTAGGGCAAAAATCACGTGCTCACAGAGGCCATGTAACCCATTTAATCTGACCCATTTAAGACCTTTGAAAGGGACATACACTTTGGTTTGAAATCACGGCAATTAAATCTTGAGCCTTAAGGAAAAATCATTACTTTTTGAAACCCAATATATATGCCCTCGTGGTCCTAGAAAATTATTAACAATGACGAGAAAGTACTTAAAACCATTATGGGTTGGTATAAAACAAGACCTCAAAATTCTTACATGGATAAGTTCGAAAGAATAAAACGTCTTAATGCATTTATCGAGGAGAAGTAACCTGGGTTTTCTAGTCACATGGATAAGCAGAGCAGGTAAATGGTTGTTAGAAGAACATCTACAAAGAATACCATCAATATTTATTTGTTTTAACAAAGGAATATGTCTCCTTCCTTAATGCTACAAGACTTCCTCTTTTATGCCATGAAACGTAAATGAATTTTACAATGAGAGTTATCAGATGAAATAGATAGTAGTGTAGCAAAAATAATGAGCACCATTTGGAACCAACAATCTTAAACTAAGTTGAAGATATTAGAAGTCCATAGTAAAGGGGGATTTACCCATTTTCAGTGTCCTTTTAGAAAAGGGTACTTGTAGAGTATAAAAATGAGGTGAATTTAATTGGATCATATTGTTGGGTGACTAGTCAAGACATTGAGATAATATCGCATTGAAGATTACGGGTAAACAACACACCATGCAAGATAAATTAAAAGAAAGTGAAAAAGCCTTATGGAAGTAACCTTTACATTGTATCCATTAGGAAGGGTGGTAATATAAAGCGATTACGAGAAGCTATATTTCTTAAAGAAGATCTCTATATGAAGTCACGTGATGTATAGCTCTAGAATTCAAAATAATCCAATTATGTTTAGCAACTCTACTTTATAATGAAGCAGTACAACATACTTCTACACAACCAGCTATTGCGAACCACATTGGGCGATGCTATAAGACTTGACTGAGAGAAAGGCTTTGATATATAAATATGTTACTAGGTGTATTTCTCCTTGGTCAACCCAAAACCTAAAGGCGAGAGTTAGAATGATAAGCAGATCGTTGGACTAGCACAAGTGTAGATAATCCATTATCGGAAAGAGATCATTCAATTTCAGTAATTGCGACATGCTATCAACCCTTGATGAACTTGAAGTGATATGAGAACCCAATGAGATAGTATTAGATTAATCATGGAGGGTTTGCAAATGTTCATAATAAGTTCTTAATAGATTTTAACTTGAGAACTACCCAGATGCTAATGAAATACAGAAGAATATGAGAAACAAGCATCGTGATATAATAACCCCCAAAGGTGTGATTGATCTTGACAGAGAGCCTAGTAGGGGTCCTTACGAGAAAGGAAGTGTTACCATGACTCATGGAAGGATATGTTCTCTCATGATTATCGAACAAGTGTGGGGAAACTGGCACAATGGATTCACTAACTAAAGAACACAATGAACACATGTTATGGAGGTGTAAAGAGAAAATAAACATCTGTTATGAGCTGGACATGCTTCTGCTATAATAACTCCCAACTGCAATATACGACCAGGCCACGAGAAACCTTAATACTAGAACAAAGTGAGCTACCTACAGCGGGAGGTACCAAGTGGACATGAAAGTTATGGCAACACAATATTTTCCTATGACGGGGATGTGAGGATCCCAATTTTCAGAGAGACTTTATGCACACGGTGACCATTTCAATTTACATGCACTCCTGTGATAGGTGTTTGTCACGACCCAAATCCCAAACCTGGTCGTGATGGCGCCTATCGTGAAGACAAGGCCAGCCAATCAACCCAATTCATCATTTTAAAACAATTATTTAACCACAATTACAGTACAACATGGTTTAATAATACCAAATAGCGGAATTATAATGCGGAAATCCAACCCAACACAGCCCTAACCGGGGTGTCACAAGTCACGAGCATCTATAAGGACGAAATTTACATTTACAAGTCTATAAGTACACTGAACAGGAATAATGAATGTGACGGAAAGAAAACGGTGTTGCGAACGCTGGCAGTCACCTCGCTAAGCTCTTACAACTCTACCTCCAAACAGCCTATACCTGCTGACAGGTGAATAAGTACCTGCAACTGCACACGAGGTGCAGGGATTAAAGTGATTACTCCAACTCAGAGATTAATAAAAGTAAATAATAATTGAGCAGCAAGAAATCACGTAAAGCAACCCACATGTTGTATAGAAGCAGGGTATAATTTTCTGAGAAAACAGTGAAATCTGTGAAATGTTTAGAAATACCTTGGCTCAGTTCAAATCTCTTTTGAAAATGATCTTTTCAATAATTACGAAAACGATTTCAAAACGAGTAGTGCTGATAAGCACAGAAAATCCGCCCCTCGGGCATAAATACCACAGTAAAACAGGTAAAGGCAAATAAATATGCAAGATGAGCACATCAAAATTTGCCCCGCAGGCAATATCTCAAAAATAGTTCCGACCCTCGGGCATGATTTATGTTCCTGGACAGTCATTGTTACCTGACCGGTCAGTCATTGTTACCTGACCAAAAATGCGTATTACAGTGCAATTGTTATCATTGGTCAGTCATTATTACCTAATTGGTCAGTCATTGTTACCTGACCAAAATGCGTATAACAGTGCCATTGTTACCACTGTCTAAAAATTTTCTGTTCTAGATGGGTACCCTGTGATGACCCGACCCATCGTCTCATGAGTTACTGCTTCATTTCCCCTATTTTATGCTTCTTCATGTTTCATTCTCGGTATGTGGTGTGTGAGAGTTGATTTGAATTGGCGAAATTAGTATTTTGGCGAATTTCGGTTGATAGGTGAGATTTTGATCCGAGGGTCGGAATGGAATTCCGAGAGTTGCTGTAGCTTCGATATGTGATTTGTGATATGTGTGCAAAATTTCAGGTCATTCGGACGTCGTTTGGTTGGGTTTTTGATCAAAGGCATGTTTAGGAAGTTTTTGAAAGAACTTAGGCTTGAATTTGATGTAATTTGATAATATTAGTGTTAATCGTGGTGTTTTGATGATTAGAGCAAGTTCGAATAAGGTATTGGATCACGCTTGTGTTTTTGGTTGAGGTCCCGGGGGCCTCTAGGTGAGTTCGGGTGGTTAAACGGAGAGTTTTGGAGTTGTTGCATGTTTAAGTTTGCTGGTATCTGGTGTTTTCGCACCCGCGATTATGGGACCGCAAGTGCAGTCTCGCACAAGCGAGCGGGAAGGCGTAGAAGCGGAAAGTTGGTCCATGTCAGGTTCCACAGAAGTGGAAGTTAGGACCGCATAGGCGATCGCGCTGGTGCGAAATTTGGGCCGCAGAAGCGGTTAAGGCCCTTAAGTGAAGGTCCGCAGAAGCGGACATGGACCGCAGATGCGGAAGTCGCAGAAGCGACAATTTTACCGCAGAAGCGGAATTGCCTGGGCAGTTAAATGAAATAGTCTTCTTCGCGAATTTTTGAAACAACAACATTTTGGACTTCGAACTTGGAGTGCTTTGTGGAGATTTTGAAGAGGGTTTTGAGGTCTTTAATCAGGTATGGATTCTTGGACTTAGAATACGATTTTATGGTGTAAAAACATGGATTTGGACTGAATAATCAAGGAATCAAAGGTCAAAAATGGTGATTTAGGGCTTGAACTTAAGAGAGTTTAAAATAGGGACTTGAGAGGTCAAATGTACTCCGATTCTTGTGATTTTAATATGTATAGACTGGTGACGAGATGAGGAATCCATTGATGTGAATTTTATAATTTTTTGAGAAGTGGGCCCGGGGCTCGAGTTTTGCTAATTTCAAGATATTTGCTATTTTTTGATTGTTTTCGATTGGGTATTGTTCCCTTAGCATATTGTGATGTATTCGCTCTGATTTTGGTTAGATTCGACGCACGTGGAGTCCGATTTGAGGGGCAAAGGCATCACAAGCTAGAGATTTCACCGGTTCGAGGTGAGTAATTTCTGTAAATGATAGTTTGAGGGTTTGAAACCCCGGATTTGCACATCATAGTCCTGTATTGAGGTGACTTGCACGCCGGATAGCGAGCGTGGGGTAGAGCACCGTTGGGGATTGTGACTTGGTCTGTCCCGATTGATGAAATTACTACGTATTTGATTGAAACTACTTGTTATTATCATAATTTGGGCTGATTGCCGTTTTTGGGCTTCATGCCAACTGTGTGAATCCTTCAGGGATTGATATAACTATTTTTGCATTACTTTGCATATTATTTGATCTCAGTCCAAGGTTTTAATATTGTTTTTCAAACTCATTCGTCTTTCTAAGATTTGAAAACTTAAATGATATTTCTAAATGATATTTTTGGGCTGAGAGCCACTATTTTAAAAATGCCCGAGGGGCTTATAGTGATTTTTAGATATATGGATGGCTCGGGCTGCATGCCGCGGCGGTATTATATTGATATTGAGGTCGAGGGCCTGGTTGGTGCCATGAGATGGCTTGATTATTTGTGCTTGGGCTGTAGGAGCCCCTCTGAAGTCTGTACACACCCCCAGTGAGTGCCGTTGACGTTAAATATATGGATGGCTCGGGCTGCACGCCGCACTGGGTACCGGAATGTACCGTCATATGCATTTCATTGCACTCATGCATTTGTTCTTATTTGTATTATCTGTCATGACATTCCAGCACTTGCATTTCATCGGCATCCATGCTACTTCTTGCACTGATTACCTGATACCCTGGTGTTATTTGTTGATTGAGTGATGTGCCCGAGGGGCAAACTTATGTGCTGACTTGCACTATCTGTTTCGCATTCATTTGCTTAACTATTGGAAAAATATGTTTTGAAAAGAGGTTTAAAAACTGAGTCCAGATATTTCCAAAGATTTCACGGTTTCACTGTTTTTCAAAGGGTTACATTGTACTATATAGCATGATGGCTTGTTTTACGTGGTTTCTTGCTACTCAGTTATTATTTACCTTTATTTATCACTGAGTTGGAGTACTCACTTTACTCCCTGCACCTCGCGTGCAGATGCAGGTATTGGTTTACCCGGTAGCGGGTTTGAGCTGGTTGAGGATTTGTTATCGTAGCTGAGCAAGGTGATCGCCAGTGCTTGCGGCCCCGAATTTCTTCCTTTGATTCCAGATTTTATTCTATGTATTACAGGCTTTGTAGTTGTATCAAAAATCCTTCTAGATGCTCGCGACTTGTGACACCCCGATTTCGGGCTGAGTCGGGATGGGTTCCTTATTTTATCACGTTCATTCCGAAATTTGATTTCGTTATCTATGATACAAACTTATTTATGCTAAGTAACTGTTAAAAGAGGCATTATTTTTCTGTTGGTTGTCCTTGTCTTCACGAGAGGCGCCATCACGACCGGGTTTGGGAATTGGGTCGTGACAAGTTGGTATCAGAGCCTAGGTTACCAGGTGTCACGACTCATAAGCAGGTTTAGTAGCGTCTCGCGGATCGGTACAGAGACATCTGTATTTATCCTTGAAAGGCTGCAGAACCTTTAGAAAAACTTCACTTTCTTGGAATTCTTATCGTGCGTGCTTAATTCAGCTTGAGATGTAACCCTTGAAATTCCTTCCACATGTCTATGTGAGCACTTGAGCGCTCAGTATTATAGGCACCTTGATGGTTTGTAGTTCCCCCGATCGAGGGGCGAGGGTGATCTCTGTGAGTTTGATGTTGGGCCAGTCTGGAGGACTTCAGGCCGGATCTTTGCTTGTGGCTTGAGCATCGATGTGCTGATTGTGTGAGCAATTGTTTTGAACTTATATGTTCGGTATTGTCCCTATTAGCTGAAATGGTGGTTTGGTATTCATGTGATGAGTATGTTTGTAATGCGAGATGTATTTATATGACTTGGTAGTGACGAAGAAGTCTGCAGGATAATAGATGAATTGTTAAGTGATTCGATTCCTATTGTGATTTGATGTGTAGCCCGAATTATGGGTGCGTGAAGAATATTTTTGTATCTCCGAGTTGGGAAGTGAAGTGCATTACATGTGGCGGTATGAGTTCAGACTCGGGAAGACTAATGTCTGTGTAACGTATATGATGGTGGAAGGTATGCTGAAGCACTAAATTGAGGCGAAGCAGGTGGGTTATCTCTTACGGAGTGTTCTTAAGTGGTATGATCCTTATGTGTATGTTAGAATATCTTATGTGTAATTGAAGGGTACGTGTTGAAATTCGACAATTTGGGTCGCTTAAAAGAGTGGATTCAACTGATGTAGAGATGGATGCGAGAAGTGTAGAGGATTACAGTACTAGATGATCTGTGTTTTCACAAACTTGTAAATGATTTGAGTTTAATATCACTATGGTATTGTGGCATCATTAGAGTAGAAGCATTATGGGTTATTGAGTGTGTCCTGATATAAGGCTTCGAGCCAAGTTGGGGAGGTTGCTGTTGATTAGCTGATCGCGCGGTCATATGCTATGCTGGTTCCGTTTTGAGGTACGCTGGCGGATCAGTCCTGGTTGCAAAAATTGAGCTGAGGATGACACGAGTGAAGCAAAATTTTGACAAAGGTTATATGGTGCTTCGTAGATGTGAGAAAATAATAGGATGTCTTGAGCTGTTGTT
>MU726256.1:66964-89967 GCA_026770625.1 Nicotiana glauca | reverse complement strand
TTCATAAAATTCTTAGGCAACGGGTAGCCTCAGGTAATCAAGGAAATGGTACTGCTAATTGGAAGTGATTTGATGAGAGTATATGTCTCGGAAGAAGGGTAATGTGATTAGACTGATGATACTTTGGTAGTATTGCGGCACTTTCTTGCTAGATCAACTGTTGATATCTGAGTTTGTTTGATGGCACAGGGGAATTTTAGAATATCTTTCGTAGAATGATTGGGTACTTGAGGTGTAATATGTATTCATACTGCGGAATTTGGGATCAAGTACAGTGATTCGTGTGCTATATGGAGTTGGAGACTAGGAGTTCTCAGGTACAGACTGTGTAGCAGTTGTGGATCGTGTGTATTGGTACCGTTAGCGGCTATTGGGATTTGGAGGCCCGAATGGATCTTTCTTTGCTTGGTATATTAGATTTTGGATATGATATTGGGGTGTAGACCGGTTGTCTCAGTGTTGGGTTATTCTAGACCATTGTGCAATGGACTATGTCAGAAAATGCCACAGGCTGCGTGGCGAGGTGCATCAAATTATGTTCTAGCATAGTGGTTTGTATTCCAAAGACTTAGAGGATGGCTGGGAAGGATTGCTTTTCTTAATTGGGCCTTCGTGGCGGATGTCAGTGCAGAGGTTTCTACCATTGATTCAGTTCCGGTATTGAGGGACTTTTCGGATACATTTCTTGTGGTCGAGCATGTCGTCGGGCGAGATTGTGGATTTCAATATTTATTGGTGCCGGGAACGTATCATATGGCACCGGCAGGAGTTATAGTGGTGGAAGGAGCAGCTTCAGGCTTCTTGGTATTGAGTTTGTTGGCAGGCCGATGTGGCTACGTATTTGACTTGAGTTATCTTGGTTAGTCCCGAGTTGAATTGTTGAGGGACAGGTTGATTCGATCGTTATTGAACTTGTTAGTGATCTGGGGAGATCTATGAATTGCTTTGGTTTCAGACATCAAATTATGTGTGGCTGTCGATTTTGAGCATGGCGACTTGAGGTGTTTCATGTGTAACAGTGTTTGGGTAGGATCGCGCATTATGGCGAGGCCACACGGGGGTATGACCCTTCAGGGTAGATTCAGGTATTCTATTTCCATGATGTGAGATGGGGTTTCAGGCTTGTGTTGTAATGGTACTGATGAGCTTGAGGTACAACTCTTTCGTTTGAGTCATTGTCATGATTTGAGTATGTTCAGACCGTTCCTCATTGGTGCGTGTATTATGCAAGTTGTGGCTTAGGCCTGTGTTGAGGTGTCATATCACCAGAGTGGTGTATTGGATTCGAGGTGATCATTGGAGTCATTAATGAATACAAACAGGTTTGGTTTCAGCTTGTTGGAAGGATAATATCGAGGTTCGGCTCGAAAATCTGCTGTGGTATTAGTCAAAAGGGAAGTGGCTTCATGAATGGTTGATCTGAGAAATGGTTATGGTTTTCTGCATGTTTCATTTATCGTTGGCAGTAGATAAAAGTGTTGGAATGAGACTCTAGCTAAATAAGAGGTTTTCTATCGGTATTTGGTTGTTGTGGGTAACTACTGTGAATAGAAGTTACCGTTTCGAGTGCTTGGATTATGTGGTATATCATATGATTTCACCTGAGGTTTCAAGTATGGGTTATTACAGCTGGTTCGAGACTATTCAAAGTATAGGTGTGAGGTTTTGATCGTGTTGATGGTTTCAGAAGTGAAAAGGCAGTTCTATGATTTATGGGCTAGACTGGATTGGGTAATTTCATCTATGTTGTGTTGTCGGGCCTATATGAGATAGGGTGACGTGGGACCACCCCGGGTATATGCTTAGTAAAGTTATTCAGCTATTGGTTGTCTTCTAGGACAACTCTGGTACGCTCGAGGATGAGTGTTGGTTCTAGATGGGTACCCTGTGACGACCCGACCCGTCGTCTCATGAGTTACCACTCTGTTTCCCCCATTTTATGCTTTTTCATGTTTCGTTATCGGTATGTGGCGTGTGACAGTTGATTTGAATTGATGAAATTAGTATTTTGGCAAATTTCAGTTGATAGGTGAGATTTTGATTCGAGGTTCAGAATGGAATTCCGAGAGTTGCTATAGCTTCGATATGTGATTTGTGATGTGTGTGCAAAATTTTAGGTCATTTGGACGTCGTTTGGTTGGGTTTTTTATCAAAGGCGTGTTTCGGAAGTTTTTGAAAGAATATAGGCTTGAATTTGATGTAATTTTATGATTTTAGTGTTAATCGTTGTGTTTTGATGATTGGAGCAAGTTCGAATAAGGTATTGGATCATGTTTGTGTTTTTGGTTGAGGTCCCGGGGGCCTCGGGGTGAGTTCGGGTGGTTAAACGGAGAGTTTTGGAGTTGTTCCATGTTTAAGTTTGCTGGTATCTGGTGTTTTCGCACCTGCGTTTATGGGACCGCAGGTGCGGTCTCGCAGAAACGAGCGGGAAGGCGCAGAAGCGGAAAGTTGGTCCATGTCAGGTTCCACAGAAACGGAAGTTAGGACCTCATAGGCGGTCCCGCTTGTGCGAAATTCGGGCCGCAGTAGCGGTCAAGGCCCTTATGTGAAGGTCCGTAGAAGCGGACGTGGACCGCAAATGCGGAAGTCGCAGAAGAGACAATTTTACCGCAGAAGCAGAATTGCCTTGGCAGTTAAATGAAATAGTCTTCTTCGCGAATTTTTGAAAGAACAACATTTTGGACTTCGAACTTGGAGAGCTTTGTGGCGATTTTGAAGAGGGTTTCAAGGGCTTTAATCAGGTATGGATTCTTGGACTTAGAATACGATTTTATGGTGTAAAAACATGGATTTATACTGAATAATCAAGGAATAAAAGGTCAAAAATGGTGATTTAGGGCTTGAACTTAAGAGAGTTTAAGACTTGAGGGGTCAAATGGACTCCGATTCTTGTGATTTTAATATGTATAGACTGATGAGATGAGGAATCCATTGATGTGAATTTTATAATTTTTTGAGAAGTGGGCCCGGGACTCGGGTTTTACTAGTTTCAAGATCTTTGCTATTTTTTGATTGTTTTCGATTGGGTATTGTTCCCTTAGCATATTGTGATGTAGTCGCTCTAATTTTGGTTAGATTCGACACGCGTTGAGGCCGATTTGAGGGGCAAAGGCATCACGAGCTAGAGATTTCACCGGTTTGAGGTGAGTAATGTCTGTAAACGATAGTCTAAGGGTTTGAAACCCCTGATTTGCACATCATAGTGCTTTATTGAGGTGACTTGCACGCCAGATAGCGAGCGTGGGGTAGATCATCGTTGGGGATTGTGACTTGGTCCGTCCCGATTGATGAAATTACTACGTATTTGATTGAAATTACATGTTATTATCATAATTTGGGCTGATTGCCATGTTTGGGCTTCGTGCCAACTATGTGAATCCTTCAGGGATTGATATCACTGTTTTCGCATTACTTTGCATATTATTTGATCTCGGTCCAAGGTTTTAATACTGTTTTGCAAACTCAGCCATCTTTCTAAGATTTGAAAACTTAAATGATATTTTTGGGCTGAGAGCCACTATTTTAAAAATGCCCGAGGGGCTTATAGTGATTTCTAGATATATGGATGGCTCGGGCTGCATGCCGCGGCGGTATTATATTGATATTGAGGTCGATGGCCTGGTTGGTGCCATGAGATGGCTTGATTATTTGTGCTTGGGCTGTAGGAGCCCCTCTGAAGTCTGTACACACCCTAGTAAGCGTCGTCGACGTTAAATATATGGATGGCTCGGGCTGCACGCCGCAGTGGGTACCGGAGTGTACCGTCATATGCATTGCATTGCACTCATGCATTTGTTCCTATTTGTATTATCTATCATGACATTCCAGCACTTGCATTTCATTGGCATCCATGCTACCTCTTGCACTGTTTACCTGATACCCTGGTGTTATTTGTTGATGGAGTGCTGTGCCCGAGGGGCTGACTTATGTGTTGACTTGCACTATCTGTTTCGCATTCATATGCTTAACTGTTGGAAAAAGATGTTTTGAAAAGAGGTTTAAAAACTGAGTCCACATATTTTCAAAGATTTCTCAGTTTCACTGTTTTCTCAAAGGGTTACACTATACTATATAGCATGATGGCTTGCTTTACGTGGTTTCTTGATGATCAGTTATTATTTACCTTTACTACTCACTGAGTTGGAGTACTCACTTTACTCCCTGCGTCTCGCGTACAGATGCAGGTATTGGTTTACCCGGTAGTGGGTTTGAGCTGGTTGAGGATTTGCTATCGTACCTGAGCAAGGTGACCGCCAGCGTTCGCGGCACCGGATTTCTTCCTTTGATTCCAGATTTTATTCTATCTTTTACAGGCTTTGTAGTTGTATCAAAAATCCTTCTAGATGCTCACGACTTGTGACACCCCGATTTCGGGCTGAGTCGGGATGGGTTCCCTATTTTATCAAGTTTATTCCGCAATCTGATTTCATTATCTATGATACGGACTTATTCATGCTAAGTAACTGTTAAAAGAGGGGTTGTTGTTCTGTTGGCTGGCCTTGTCTTTACGAGAGGCGCCATCACGACCGGGTTTGGGAATTGGGTCCTGACATACCCGCGTTCACTGAGAGGGGTGCAGACTCCGGAAGGGCTCCTACAGCCCAAGCGATATATCACCATAAAGCCTGAAAGCCTGTACATATCAACAAGAGGCCTGAAAGCCTCCTCACATTACACACGAGGCCTGAAAGCCTCCTCACATATCACTCGAGGCCTGAAAGCCTCCTCACAATACACTCGAGGCCTGAAAGCCTCCTCACATATCACTCGAGGCCTGAAAGCCTCCTCACAATACACTCGAGGCCTGAAAGCCTCCTCACATACACTCGACATGTCCTCACATATGGCCTTCGACCTCACTCAGTCCAGAAAATATCATAAGCCCCTCGGGCATCAGTAAATTAGTAGTGCTCAGCCAAAACAATAGTAGAAATATCATTTAAGTCTCAAATTTCAATTAAAACGGCTGAGTTGTCAAAACAGTATAATCAACAAGACTGAGTTCAAGTAATATATCAAATAGTGAGGAAAGAGTGATAAAAATCCCCGAAAGGGTTCAAATAATTGGCACGAAGCCCAAATATGGCAATCAGCCAAGATCATGATAATATCAAATAACTTTCAGACAAATACGCGGTAAAATCAACAACCGGGACGGACAAAGTCACAATCCCCAACGGTGCTCTACCCCACGCTCGCTATCCGACGTGCAATTCACCTCAATATAGCACTACGATGTGCCAATCCGGGGTTTCAAAGCCTCAGGATATCATTTACAATCATTACTCACCTCGAACCGGTGAAACCTCTAGCTCGCGACGCCTTTTTCCCTCAAACCGGCCTCTACGCGCGTCGAATCTATCCAAAATCAGAGCGAATAAATCACAATATGCCAATGGGACAATACCCAATCGAAAACAATCGAAAAATAGCAAAAATCTCGAAATTAGCAAAACTCGAGCCCCAGGCCCAGTTCTCGAAAAATCAGAAAATTAACATCACCGGATTCCTTATCTCGCCATGAGTTCATACATACCAAGAACTCTCAAATCCGAGCTCAAATGTCCCATCAAATCCCCATTTGAAATATCAAAAACTCAAGCCTTAGCTCATCAATTTTAGGCTTAATTTTCATGAATTTCTAGGTTAATTTCACATAATAATCATGTTTTTAACTCATAAAACTTACCTCCAGTCAATACTAGTCGAAACCCTCTTCAATTGCTCCCAAAAATCTCTCAAGATGATCAACAATGGAGGAAAATAACTTAGGCTCGCTGATGAAATATCATTAAAACACATTCTGCCCAGACCTCATTTCCGCTTCTGCGATTCCCTTACCACTTCTGCGGTGGACGCTTCTACGGTACATCTCCCACTTCTGCGGAATTAACTAAAATGCTCAGGACCGCTTCTGCGGACCCCGCTTATGCTGTCACTCGTTTGCTCCTGCGGAACTCCTCTAAAGCATGCGGACCGCTTCTGCAGTCATATGTCCGCACCTGCGCATACCGCAGCTGCGAAAATAATTCTCTTCTGCGGAAATCCTTCAATTGCCAAATTTTGCACCTGCGGCCCATACATCGCATCTGCGGCCCCTTTTCCGCAGATGCGGAAATACCATGTACCAGAAAATCAGCAATCTCATAAGTCCAAAATTCATCCCGATGACCATCCGAAATCACCCCGAGGCCCCCGGGACCTCAACCAAAAGTACCAACACATCTTAAAACATTATTCGAACTGATCCAATCATAGAAACACCTCAACTAACACCAAAATCATCAAATTACATCGAATTTAAGCCTAAGTTCCTCAAAAACTTCTGAAATACGCATTCAATCAAAAACCCAACCAAATCACCTCCGAATAACCTGAAATTTTGCACACACATCCACAATCACCTAACGAAGGTATATCAACTCTCGGAATCCCATTCTGACCCTCGGAACAAAATCTCACCTGTCAATCGGAAATCGCTAAAATGCTAACTTCGCCAATTCAAGCCTAATTCTACAGCGGACCTCCAAAATCACTTCCGATCACGCTCCTAAGTCACAAACCAACCCCCGAAGCTAACCGAATCATCGGAAATAGCATCCGAGCCATATAACTCATAAGTCAACCTTCGGTTGACTTTTCCAAACCAACCTTCCTTAGAGAGACTAAGTGTCTCATTTTCCACCAAAACCAATCCAAATCAACTCTAACACACCAAATACTGATAATGAAGCATGAAGAAGCATAAAATAGGGGAAACGGGGCGGTAACTCCTGAGACGACGGGTCGGGTCGTCACATCCTCCCCAACTTAAACAAACGCTCGTCCTCGAGCGTACCCAGAGTTGTCCTAGAAGCCAACCAATAGCTGAATGACCTTACCAAGCATATACCCGGGGGTGATCCCATGTCACCCTATCTCATATAGGTCCGATAACATATTTTAACCGAAATTACACAATCCAGTCTAGCCCATAAATCATGGAACTACCTCTTCACTTCTGAAACCATCAATACGATCAAAACCTCACACCTATTTTGTGAATAGTCCCGAACCAGTTGTAATAATCCATACCTGCAACCTCAGGCGAAATCATATGATATACCACATAATCAAAGCACTCGTAATGATAACTCTATTCACCGCAGTTGCCCACAACAACCAAATACCGATAGAAAATCCTTTATTAGCTATAGTCTTATTCCAACACTTTCATATGCTGCCAACGATAATTGAGACACGCAGCACACCATAACCATTTCTCAGATCAATCACTCATGAAGTCACTTCCCTTTTGACTAATACCACAACAGATTTCCAAGCCGAACCTCGATATTATCCTTCTAACAAGCTGAAATCAAATCTGTTCTTATTCATTAATGATCCCAACGATCACCTCGAATCCAAAACACCACTCTGGTGATATGACACCTCAATACAGGCCTAAGCCACAACTTGTATAATACACGCACCAATAAGAAACGGTCTGAACATACTCAAATCATGAAAAAAATGACTCAAACGAAAGAGTTGTACCTCAAACTCATCAGTACCCTCACAATACAAGGCTGAGACCCCGTCTCACATCATATAAATAGAACACCTGAATCTACCCCGAAAGGTCATATCTCCACGTGGCCTCGCCACAATGCGCGATCCTATCCAAACACTGTTACACATAAAACACCTCAAGTCACTATGCTCAAAATCGATAACCACACACAATTTGATTTCTAGAACCCCAGCAATTCATTACACCCATGGTGAAACAGATAACATACTACACGCAACTCGATAGGTCATAACCAGCACTCCATTTACCGAGCAACATCCAATTACTCTCCCCGCTCGACTTCCACTATGAATCCCCCAATAGAACCACACCACATGTGACCATAATCAACAAATCATAACATCTCACAACATAGAATAGCAACTCAAACTAAATACGTAGCCACATCAGCTTGCCAATGACTCATAACCAAGGAGCCTGAAGCTTCTCCTCCCACTACTACAACTCCTGTCGGAGCCGTACTATACAGTGCCCGGCACCAAATCAATATCGAAATCCACAACCTCACCCGACGACATGCCCGGCCACCAGAAACGCATCCGAAAAGTCCCTCAATGCCGGAACTGAACAAATGGTAGAAACCTCTGCACTGACATCCATCACGAAGGCCCAATTAAGAAAAGCAGTCCTCCCCAGCCATCCACTGGTCTTTGGAATACAAGCCACTCTGCTAGAACATAATTCGATGCACCTCGCCACTCAACCCGTGGCATTTTCCGGCATAGCCCATAGCGCAATAGTCTAGAATAACCCAACACTGAGACAGCCAATCCACACCCCAACATCATATCTAAAATCTAACATACCAAGCAAAGAAAGATCCCCTCGGGCCTCCAAATTCCAATAGCCGCTAAACGGTACCAAGACACACGATCCACAACCACTACATAGTCTATACCTGAGAACTCCCAGTCTCCAACTCCATATAGCACACGAATCACCATACCTGGTCCCGAATTCCACCGTATGAATACGTATCATACCTCAAGTACCCAATCATTCCACAAAAGATATTCTAAAATTTCCCCTGTGCCATCAAACAAAATTAGATATCGGCAATTGACCTGACTAGAAAATGCCGCAATACTATTGAAGTATCATCAGTTAAATCACATTACCCCTTTCCGAGACAAATACTCTTGTCAAATCACTTCCATTTAGCAGTACCATTTCCTTGATTACCATACTCTTGACAAATACGCCGCAATTTCATGAACTTCTTTTCAGAACTGAACTGAAACCTCGTACGCCAGTCTCGGTCCTCTACAACATACCGCATATACCATACCATCCAAGGATAACATGAGAACTATTATCTCCCTCCCGCGCCGCAGACATCGACGCACTCAACTAGTCAAGAACTTCCATTGATCCCATATAGAAGAAAATCATTACACACTCCATGCTCCGCAAGTCCATAGAAAATATACATCTCCAACCCACGATGAAACCCAACAAGAATTCTCTCCCAATTCCATTTGCACAAGCTAGACTGCCAGGACTGAATCCTTCTAACTAGACCAAGCTAAACAAGCTGTCAGAACTCAAGAGCTTTGCTGCAAAATACCTGTACAAACTCATTGCCTCGAACACACGGAAAGAATTAACCACATTTTTACCATACCGATTCGGTCTTCTATCAAGATATTCCACCCATCTAAATTTCCTTCTGCTCCATCCTCAACTTGATATTTCCTTTTGCTGTAGCACCATAATGCCTCACCCAGGCTTACCACACGAGACCCAAGCATGAACTACACTGTCTGAAACCCATACACCGCTGAATACTTGTCACGCCCCGAATCCGAGGGACATGACCGGCGCTCGACCGAGTAGCCCCAGTCAAGCGGACTTGGGTGCCTCTCCTACCCCACGTGTTACCCCGTATTTTTTATTACTTATTAGCCAAGAGAAATAACCATTTACAATCAAAACACCATTTTATTACAAAACATACATATGGTACATGATTCTTAGCGTGGTTTACACTTTACATAGGCCAACATGCAAGATACATATTACATAAGTTCATGACCCACATTTCCTGTCTACGGAGCCTCGAAACATGGAAAAGGGATGATATCGTACTTGCCGGTAACAAGGATCCGGCTATACCTTATACAAATATCAAAATAAGATCCCAAAATAGAAGCGGCATGAGCCACGCAGGGCCCCGAAAGGAAAGGGGCTCACCAATTCAGCTGACGGGAAGTGATGAAGAGCTACGGTTGGTGGACTGGAGTACTTGCTATGGATCCACCTACAATTATAACGCGAATGTAGCACCCCCGGCAAAAGAGACGTCAGTACACTTGAATTGTACTGGTATGTATGAACAAACTTGCTCCAAGTAAACTCAAGCCATATACAAGTAGGTATAGTAATAGAAACAACAATCAAATGCACAAGAAAAGGAACAATCAAGCCAAACAAGTTTTCAATCTCTCATGTTTCCCCCTTCCATAATTCCACGTCAATGATTTCACAATTTGCTCAAATGTTTATTTCATTTCAATCACTTTCCACCCTTATTACCTCGGCCACCCTTATCACCACAACCCGCACTTTATAACTTCGTGTTGTGGCGCGCAACCCGATCCCACCATATAGTCACAATTCACCGACACCACAACAACAATCAACAATTCACAAAGATCAACAACAACACTTCTTAAGAAATAACAATAACAGTTTACAAGTATTTCCATAACCATCAATACTATTTTCCGTCATATCCAATAACTCATATGTGTTTTACATCACAACGACAATTGCCCACAATAAGCCATAGATGTGGTTATCACAGTTATTCCAATTGCATCATTTATGATTTTCTTTCATCATTTGTTCCTCAATTCTTACCACAAGCACAATCACAATAATTTCATGAATAAGCCATGCAGATATCACATACCAAACATTCGTACGCCAAACAAGGCGATTCTACAAAGATCAAGGTTAGCCATACATACCTGGAGCTGAATTCCCTTTTTAACTTCTAGTTTCAATTCACCAAATAGTCTAGCAATGTCAATCTAGTGCACAAGTTACGACATATGACTTAGAATTGGGGTTCACAATTTCTACTCAAACTTATTTAGGTTATCAACTCTTCTCTTGCAAACCTCTACCTCTACCCAATTTCCCCTTGCTAGGTTTTAGGTTTAAAAAGGCATACATGTGTGGTTTCAACCATTATTTTCAAGAATCAAGGTGCGAGACCCCCCTCCCTTAGCTTAAATCGAAAAAAAATCAAGGAAAAAGGGTTAGGGATTTTACCTGCAAAAATTGGGGATGAAGACAATTAATTAGAATTTTCCCGGCCCGGGTAGTTTGAAGAATCAAATTGATGAAGCTTTCTTTCTCCCTCAAGAATCCTCCCTTACCTCTCTCTTATTTTGCTCAGAAGATTGTTAAAATGAGGGGTTGGGGGCATTTTATTAAAAAGGGGTCGGGTTTAAAATTTTAGAAAAATAGAAGCCCGAGCAGGATCTGCGATCGCACTATGCGATCACAGAGTTGAAATGCGGTCCGCAGATTGCACCGCAGAAGTGTCCCAAACACTAAATGTCTCTGCCTAGGTATGCGATGGGAATATGGTCCGCATTCCTGTTCTGCGGTCGCATAGTGCACCGCAGAACTGACCTTCACAAATCCTTGAGGGACTTATGCGACGACTATGCAGTCCGCATATTGATTATATGATCGCATAATGGACCGCACTTTTAACATCAATTTCGACCAACTCTCTATTTAACTCCGCGGCATAAATGCGGTCTGCATACCTGATCTGCGACCGCATTCTGATTTTTAAGTGCAAAATCAGTAAAAAGGGTCTGAACTTCCCTACACATATACGGAACTTGACACCACGAAGTACTAAGCTTTGAGCATAATTTTTTTCACGGGGCCTTACAATACTCTCCCTCGAATATTCCCAAAAATACCACATTCCGTAGCACTTTATTCTGAAGAACTTCCTGTGAATCTAAATTCGTTGCCTTTACTTTCTAGATACCGATGCATAGAATCTCATAATTAACATAAAAAAACTACAAACCTGAACCTCTTCCAATGAGAACACAGTCTCTAACCACACATGCAACTTTAAGATACCCGATTGTTCCCTATAGACTCTTGAACATATTAGAACTATTTTTTGAAAGTCATTCTCTCTTACTCAAACTGCAAATCACCTGACCTGACAGATAGGACCACCCGTGCCTCATTGGCACTCCGATACCGCAAAATGATATCTTCATCCCAATACACCCAAGCAACTTCTTGTTCTATACGCCGAGCATCCTTTTCCAATAACACTCTAGACATTCCGTGATTCTCATACTCTATAAAGCATAATATGACCTCTATCATAATTTTGCTTCACTCGTGCCATCCTCGGCTCAATTTTCGCGACCAGAACTGATTCGCCAGCATGCCTCAAACCGGAACCAACATAGCACATAACCGTGCCATCCGCTAATCAACAGCAACCTCCCCAACTTGGCTTAAAGCCATATATCAGGACACACTTTATAACCCATAACACTTTTACTCTAATGATGCCACAATAACATAGTGAGATTAAACTCAAATCATTTACAAGTTTGTGAAAACACAGATTATCTAGTACTGTAATCCTCTGCAAATCTCGCATTTATCCCCACATCAGTTGAGTCCACTCTCTTAAGCGACCCGAATTTCCAAATTTCAACACGTACCCTTAAATTACACATGAGATCTCCTAACATACACACGAGGGATCATACCACTTTAAGAACACTCCGTAGGAGATACCCACCTGCTTCGCCTCAATTTAGTATTTCTGCATACCTTCCACTGTCATACACATTACACAGTCATTTAGTCTTCCTGGGTCTGAACTCATACCGCCACATGTAATGCACTTCCCTCCCCAACTAGGAGACACGAAAATATTCTTCACGCGTCCATAACTCGAGCTACATATCAAATCATAATAGGAATCGAACACTTAATAGTTCATCTATTACCCAGCAGACTTATACGTCGCTACCAAGTCATACAGATACATCTCGCAGTACTAACATACTCATCACATTGATATCCAACCGCCACTCCGGCTAACAGAGACAATACGAACATATAAGTTCAAAACACTTGCTCACACAATCAGCACCTCGGTGCTTAAGCCATAGGCAAGATCCGGCCTCAGGTCCTCCAGACTCGCCTAACATCAAACTCACAGAGATCACGTCTCGCCCTTCGATCGGGGAATACAAGCCATCAAGGCACATCTAATACTGAGCGCTCGTTCGTGCGTACGATCACGTGGAAGGAAATGTAAGAGTTAATTTTCAAGCTTAATCAAGGACGCACGATAAGAATTTCAAGAATATGAAGTTTTCCTAAAGGTTCTGCAGCCTCTCGAGGATAAATACAGACATCTCTGTACTGATCCGCGAGACTCGAGTAAACCTACTCATGACTCGCAAGACCTAGTAATCTAGGCTCTGATACCAACTTGTCACGACCCAAATCCCGAACCTGGTCGTGATGGCGCCTCTCGTGAAGACAAGGCCAGCCAGTCAACCCAATTCATCACTTTAAAACAATTATTTAACCACAATTTCAGTAAAACATGGTTTAATAATACCAAATAGCGGAAGTACAGATAAAAATGCAAAAATCCAACCCAACACAGCCCTAACCGAGGTGTCACAAGTCACGAGCATCTATAAGGATGAAATTTACATTTAGAAGTCTATAAGTACACTGAACAAGAATAATGAATGTCACGAAAAGAAAACGGTGCTGCGAACGCTGGCAGTCACCTCGCTAAGCTCTTACAACCCTGTCTCCAAACAGCCTATACCCGCTACCGGGTGAATAAATACATGCAACTGCACACGAGGTGCAGGGAGTAAAATGAATACTCCAACTCAGTGAGTAATAAAAGTAAATAATAACTAAGCAGCACGAAATCAGGTAAAGCAACCCACATGTTGTATAGAAGCCGGGTACAATTTTTTGAAAAAAGAGTGAAATCTGTGAAATCTTTAGAAATACCTTGGCTCAGTTCAAATCTCTTTTGAAAATGATCTTTTCAATAATTACGAAAACGATTTCAAAACGAGTAGTGCTGATAAGCACATAAAATCCGCCCCTCGGGCATAAATACCACAATAAAACAGGCAAAGGCAAATAAATATGCAAGATGAGCACATCAAACTTCGCCCATCGGGCAATATCTCAAAAATAGTTCCGACCCCTCGGGCATGATTTATGTTCCTGGCCAGTCATTGTTACCTGACCAAAAAGGTGTATTACAGTGCCATTGTTACCACTAGTCAGTCATTGTTACCTGACTGGTCAGTCATTGTTACCTGGCCAAAACGCGTATAACAGTGCCATTGTTACCACTGTCTAAAACTTGTCCGTTCTAGATGGGCACCCGCGCTCACTGTGGGGGTGCGGACTCCGGAGGGGCTCCTACAGCCCAAGCGCTATATCATCATAAGGCCTGAAAGCCTGTACATATCAACAAGAGGCCTGAAAGCCTTCTCATATTACGCACGAGGCCTGAAAGCCTCCTCACATATCACTCGAGTCCTGAAAGCCTCCTCATAATACACTCGAGGCCTGAAAGTCTCCTCACATACACTCGACATGTCCTCACATATGGCCCTCGGCCTCACTCAGTCCATAAAAGATCATAAGCCCCTCGGGCATCAATAAATTAGTAGTGCTCAGCCAAAACAACAGTAGAAATATCATTTAAGTCTCAAAGTTCAATTAAAACGGCTGAGTTGTCAAAACAGTATAATCAACAGGACAGAGTTCAAGTAGTATATCAAATAGTGAGGAAAGAGTGATAAAATCCCCGAAGGGGTTCTAATAATTGGCACGAAGCCCAAATATGGCAATCAGCCCAGATCATGATAATATCAAATAAGTTTTAGTCAAATACGCGATAAAATCAACAACCGGCACGGACCAAGTCACAATCCCCAATGGTGCTCTACCCCACGCTCACTATCTGGCGTGCAAGTCACTTCAATATAACACTACGATATGCAAATCCGGGGTTTCAAAGATTCAGGATATCATTTACAATCATTACTCACCTCAAACCGGTGAAGACTCTAGCTCGCGACGCCTTTGCCCCTCAAACCGACATCACGCGCATCGAATCTATCCAAAATCAGAGCGAATACATCACAATATGCCAATGGGATAATACCTTATCGAAATCAATCGAAAAATAGCAAAAATCTTGAAATTAGCAAAATCCAAGCCCCGAACCCACTTCTCGAAAAATCAAAAAATTAACATCACCGGATTCCTTATCTCACCACGAGTTCATACATACCAAGAATTCTCAAATCCGAGCTCAAATGACCCATAAAATCCCAATTTGAAATATCAAAAACTCAAGCCCTAGCTCATCAATTTTAGGCTTAATTTCCATAAATTTCTAGGTTAATTTCACATAATAATCATGTTTTTAACTTATAAAACTTACCTTCAGTCAATCCCAGTCGAAAACCTCTTCAATTGCTCCTAAAAAGCTCTCAAGATGATCAACAATGGAGGAAAATAACTTAGGCTTGCTGATGAAATATCATTAAAACTCATTCTGCCCAGACCTCATTTCCGCTTCTGCGATTCCTTCACCGCTTCTGCGGTGGATGCTTCTGCGGTACATCTCCCGCTTCTCAGGAATTAACTAAAATGTTCAGGACCGCTTCTGCGGTCAAATCCCGCTTCTATGGACCCCGCTTATGCGGTCACTCGTTCGCTCCTCTGGAACTCCTCTAAAGCATGCAGACCGCTTCTGCGGTCATATGTCCGCACCTGCACATACCGCACATGCGAAAATAATCCGCTTCTGCGGAAATCCTTCAATTGCCAAATTTTGCACTTGTGACCCATACATCGCAACTACGGAACCGCATCTGCGGCCCCTTTTCCGCAGATGCGGAAATACCAGGTACTAGAAAACCAGCAATCTCATAAGTCTAAAATTCATCCCGATGACCATCCGAAATCACCCCGAGGCCCCCGAGACCTCAACCAAAAGTACCAACACATCATAAAACATTATTCGAACTTGCTCCAATCATCAAAACACCTCAACTAATACCAAAATCATCAAATTACATCGAATTCAAGCATAAGTTCCTCAAAAACATCCGAAACACGCATTCGATCAAAAACCCAACCAAATCACCTCTGAATAACCTGAAATTTTGGACACACATCCAAAATCACCTAACAAAGCTACAGCAACTCTCGGAATCCCATTCTGACCCTCGGAACAAAATCTCACCTATCAACAGGAAATCGCCAAAATGCTAACTTCGCCAATTCAAGACTAATTCTACAGCAGACCTCCAAAATCACTTTCAATCATGCTCCTAAGTCACAAACCAACCCCCGAAGCTAACCGAATCACCGAAAATCACATCCGAGCCATATAACTCATAAGTCAACCTCCGGTGGACTTTTCCAAACCAACCTTAAAGAGACTAAGTATTTCATTTTCCACCAAAACCAATCCAAATCAACTCTAACACAACAAATACTGATAATGAAACATGAAGAAGCATAAAATAGGGGAAATGGGGCGGTAACTCCTGAGACGACGGGTCGGATCGTCACAGTGTTAAGGTATACCCTTATGTTACTAGGCAGTAAGAATCTTTCATGATGATATTTGTAAGAGAGTAGATTGACTGTTCAAACCATATAATCCATATACACAACTAAGTAAAAGAGTGACTCGAGAAGGATCGCAACGCTGGGATGCGTTGCATGGAACTTGACACCACATAGGTAAATTTACGACGGTGCATGTATAGACATAAGAGAGTAGATTTTGTCCAATTAAATAAAAAGATTCTATACGAAATTCATCGGATATACTCCATCAGTGAGAATTTAGGAAAAGCAAGTGGGAAGTATCAACCCTAGAGTTATAACTCAATTCAAGGACATAATTATAGAACTTAGTTTCACAAGAATGCAAATAAGAGAATTCATAATAGAGTGGATTCACGAATAATGTGTCTCGTTCAAAGAGTCGATACACGCAATGTTTTGTTATTTAACACCTTGTTAAAACCATGTTTATGAGAACTCTACAATATGGATGTACATAAACAATGAGCAGAAATTTTCATTTGACTCCCTTAATGACTTTAGGTTGGTTGGGCAATAGCTTAATCAATAATCCTCGACTCAACATCCCTAACGTACGTAGGTAATATACTGATATACTACATAATCTGATGGTGCAGAGACATTAATAGGGACAAGGACACTCCCCTCTTAGCGATATGTTTTACCAATCCATCCACAACTCAATACATACTCCTAACAGGTCCTTGGGCAATCTACTCGGACTCAATGGTGGATCAATCCCTCCTTACATGCTTCAAATTCGCGGATTATGGTATCAAGGTTGCCAATATTGAGAATAAGACTTAGAGTGAAAATCAGCTCCCTAACTTGAGCTCTATCGCACTATTGGAGAATCAAAGAAGGGTGAAATTCCTAAATGTCCGAATAGCCTCCAACTTATAGATGTGGTCGACAACACACCGATAAGAAGGACTCTACTATACACGGCTCCGAGATATCCTAGGACACTTTAAAACCTTAGGCTCTGATACCAAGTTTGTCATGCCCTAAACCGAGGGACATGACCGGTGCCCAACCGGGTAGCCCCAGTCAAGCGGACCCGGGTGCCTTTCCTATCCCACATGTTACCCCGTATTTTCATTGCTCATTAATCAAGGAATTAGCCATTTATAACTAAAACACCTTTTTACAAAACATACATATCATACATGGTTTCTTAATGAGGTTTACAACTTACATTGCCCAACATACAAAATACATATTTACATAAATTTGTAACCCACATTTACTGTTTACAGAGCCTCTAAGGATAATATAATACTTGCTGGTAACAAGGCTCTGGCTATACCTTACACAAATACCAAAACATGACTCCGGAATAAAGGCGGCATGAGCCACGCAGGGCCCCGAAAGGAAAAGGGCTCACTAATACAACTGACGGGAAGTGAAGGAGTGCTACTGTCAGTGGACTGGAGTACCTGCTATAGAACCACCTACAATCATAACACGAATGTAGTGCCCCCGGCAAAAGGGACGTCAATACATTTAAATTGTACTGGTATGTATGAACAAAATTTTCCCCAAGTAAACTCAAACCATACACAAGTAACGAGCAATAACAGAATCAACAATCAAATACACATTTAAGGAACAATCAAGCCAAACAAGTTTACAATCTCTCCTTTTTCCCCTTTAACATTATCACATCAATGATTTCACAATTTTTCTCATATTTTCATTTCAGTAGTGATTTCGATCACTTTCTACCCTTATTACCTCGGCCACCCTTATCATCACAACCCACACCTTATTACTTCGTGTTGCGGCGCACAACCTGATCCCACCGAATAATTACAATTCACAAACAACATAACAACAACAACAACAACAATTCTCAAAGAAAAACCACAACAATTCACAAGAATTTCCGTGGCCATCAATACCATTTAATCATATTCAACAACTCATATGCAATTTAAGTCACCATAATAATTACCCACAACAAGCCAAATATGTTATTACCATAGTTGTTCCAATTGCATCATTTACGATTTTCTCCCATCATTTGTTTCTCAGTTCTTACCACATAACACTTTCACAATCACGCATTTGGTTTATTACCAATTACTTGCACCATTATATCGGGAGACTTAACCACGAACACTCAAATCATACCAATCACAAGAATTTCACAAACAATCCACGTAGATATGACATACCAAATATTCGTACACCAAGCAAGGTGATTTTACAAAGGTCAAAGTTAGCTATACATACCTCGATTAGGCTTTCCTTAAGTTACTACAACGTTTCGAAAATTCTAGCAATTCCAATCTACTATGAGACACAACAAAATTGAACACGAGTTAGAAAGGTATTCATGGTTTCAGCTCATTTGAGCATTTTATCAAATACTAGTTGAGCATCTTTGTTTCAAATCTCTTTATCAAAGTTTTCCTTCATTCCCCAACAAAATCTTTACTTATTTATATTAAACAATCTTTCCACTACATGCATGTATACATAATAGTATTACACCCAAGAATCATACCTTAATACCCCATTTTATACCCCAAATTCGAAATTAAAAGCTAGGGTATAGAATCTTACCTCTTAGATGAAGAACTTGTGATTGGGTTCTTTGATTCTTGAAGATTGATGCAACGTTTGGATGATTATGAAGCTAGAACTCTCCTTTATCTCTCTATATGCTCTCATCTTTCTCTAAAATCAGTAAGAAATGACCCCAAAATGAACCCCAAAGCCTATATATTGAAATGGGGTCGGGTTATAAAAATTAGAAAATTAACCCTCCGATGTCGAGTCTGCTATAGCAGAACGGGCCGCAAAACGAGAATGTTGGCCGCATAATGCACCTCAAAATCGGCTCCCAAAACTGGGCTACACTAGCCCAGTCTGTGACAGAAATGCGACCGCAAAGTCAGAAATGCAACTGGATTTGCGGTCGCAGATTTGACACAGGATCGCATTTTCCAGCTTTTGGTAATGTGATCATAACTTTGCGTAGGAATGTCCAAATGACGAACGGTTTGAAGCGTTGGAAACTAGACTCAAAGAACTTTAATTTGATAGATTATTAATCAAATAAAACATTATACATATTTAGATATTCATGTTCAAAGTAGGAACTAGTGCAAGCTCATTTGGAATTTTAGCCTATTATGAACTTTTCCAATTTTTCTTAGACTTAGGCCTTTCCTTGGACTCCAAATTACTTACCATAAGACTTATACACATATTTACCAAATCCAATTGATTTACACCATGTTAATAGCACATAAAAATATTATAATAAGCGTACGTGGCACCACGAGATCCTAGGTTACTTAGTGAAATTTTCCGGGGCCTTACACTAACGGTTTTGGCTATCTATCTAAATAGTTTTGTGTTTTGTTATTCTTTTATTCTTTGTTAATAATTTGTGTGTGTCAAATAAATAGCATTAAATGCTAATGAGCCTCATGGAAACGTGATTGCGGGGGAGGAGGGTGATGATAATGGAGAGGATGAGGTGCCTCTTGTACCTCCAGGACAACAAAGAGGCCGCCAGGCAAATGTTAATGAGAATATTCCAGACCCTCCTCTGCCACCTCCAAGAGCGGTTCCTCGAGTGCTCCCAAATCAAGGCTATGCAATTGCAATTTTCCAACCCCAGATCCGAGTAGGCAATTTCGAAATTACTAATGTGATGTTGACATTGCTGGAGCAGCGTGGGTACTTCACGGGTGCTGCCACTCAAAATGCTTACAAACATCTCAACGGGTTCATGGATACCGGTTGGTGGAGAAAGCAAACTAATGTGTCCGAGGATGCACTCCGGTTGAGATTCTTCCCATTTTCATTTAGAGGGAAGGCTTTAGATTGAATTGAGCGACTTTCCAACCATTCCATCACTACTTGGGATGAGTTGGCGGACAAGTTCATTGCAAAGTTCTTCTCATCGGGGCATATGGCAGCTTTACAGGATGAAATCTTAGCTTTCAAGCAGGAGCCCA
Source organism: Nicotiana glauca (assembly GCA_026770625.1). Classification (NCBI taxonomy): domain Eukaryota; kingdom Viridiplantae; phylum Streptophyta; class Magnoliopsida; order Solanales; family Solanaceae; genus Nicotiana; species Nicotiana glauca. Next base: position 69,753 of record MU726256.1, on the reverse strand, counting down.
CCGAACCATTACATGAGATTTGGGAGAGATATAGAACCATGATGAAGGAATGCCTCAATAATGATATGACGGAGAATATGTTTCAACAAACTTTCTACCGGGGCATCAACACAACAAATCAATGCATAGTAAATCAACTTGCTGGGGTAATTTCATGAAACTGACGTATGATGAATCTTGTGCCATTCTTGACGAGATGGCTGACACGTCTTCCGCTTGGCAAAATAGAGCCAACGTGCCCTAGGGTAACCCTACAGTCATTCATTTGCACAAAGAATTACATGATCGTGGGAAGGAGGTAGCTGAGTTGAAAACAACCATGAACCAACTGGCAAAGGCACAATTGTAACAAGTCCAAAATCCTCACCAAGTGAATTCCATGAAGGGTTTTAACATATTAGTGAACCAAAGAAGACAAAGAGGTCAACAGAACCAAGGGAATTCAGATCAATTTGACAATGATGGTAGTGGATTTCAAGATGATGGATATGATGGGCAAAATGAAGAGGTACAATATGTGAATAATTATCAAGGCCAAAGAGGCAATTCTTCCAACCAACAGCAACAATGGAGATCCCAAGGCAATTGGGGTAATCAACAACAAGGTAACAACAATTGGAACAATCACCAACAAGGGAACAACAATTGGGGAAACAATAATAAAAATCTAAATTGGGGTAATCAAAACAACAATCAAACTGGGGCAACAACAACAACCAGGGTGGATGGAACAACAACCAGAGTGGATGGAAGAACAACCAGGGAAATCAGGGGCAAGGTTTTCAAAGGCCCCCAATGTACCAACAATTGAGCAATCCACCACCTTTTCCATCCCAAGGTCCTAGTTCTTCTAGCAGTGATATGGGTAGAATTGAAATGATGTTCGAACAAATGATGAAGACGAATGTGAATTTGGATGCTCAATTATCTTCTCACAATACTTCCATTAGAAATTTGGAGGTGCAGCTAGGCCAATCTCTCAGTAATTGAATACACGCCCTAAGGGTGGTCTACAAGTGATATGGTAGGTAATCCGAAGGGTGGGAACAATCATGTTATGGCGGTAACTACTAGGAGTGGATGAGGCAGTGATGTGAATGCATCCAAACAAAAGCAAGTTTTGGGTGATGAAGTTGAGTTGCAAGAAGATGAAGTTCCTTTGGTGGTTGAGAATGTGGTTGATGAAAATGTGAACGAAAAAGTGAGGATTGATATTCAAGATGCCGAGGTGGAAATGCACGATGACATGAACCCGTCTAGGGAACACCTAATAGACATGCCAGAGCCGGTTGTGCCAAAAGCCAAGACACCCTTGCCTAGGACACCTCCTCAAAGGCTAGCCAAGTAGAAAAATGAGAATCAATTCAAAAAGTTCATTGATATGATGAAAAGCTTATCCATCAATGTGCCTTTAGTGGAGGCCTTGGAGCAAATGCCTGGCTATGCTAAATTCATGAAAGATTTGGTGACAAAGAAAAGATCCATGGACTGTGAAACTATCAAGATGACCCACCAATTTAGTGCTATAGTTCATTCAATGGCTCTGAAGTTGGAGGATCCTGGTGCTTTCACTATCCCTTACACTATTGGAAGTGCAGACTTTGCTAAAGCTTTATGTGATTTAGAGGCAAGCATCAACTTGATGCCCTACTTAGTTTTTAAGACTTTGGGTATTAGGCCACTGAGGCTAACTTCCATGAGATTGCGAACGGCGGATAGATCAATGAAGTGAACATTGGGTATTGTAGATGATGTGCTTGTCTGGGTGGACAAATTTATCTTGCCAGCTGATTTTGTGATCTTGGATTGTGAGGTAGACTATGAAGTCCCAATCATATTGGGGAGACCTTTTCTTTCTACGGGGAAGGTTCTAGTTGATGTGGAAGCAGGGGAACTCACTTTTTGGGTGGGCGATGAAAAGGTGGTCTTTCATGTGTGCAAGTCAACGAAGCAGCCCAATTGTACCGAAGTGTGCTCATTTGTGGATCTTGTCACGGTTGTGATAATTGATGATACTAGTGCAATGATCTATGTGAGAGACCCTCTGGAGGTCGTATTGTTAAATCTTGATGTCAATGATGATGAGGGCCGAGTGTTGATATCCAATTTTTCCCTATGTATTTTATATGCACTCAAAATATTCTCAAAATAGTATTTATATGCATATATAAGCATACCCAAGAGTTTTGGTATTTTTTCTTATTTTTAAAGATTTTTTAAATCAATTTGTTGTCTATTTTAATAATACAAAATTCAACAATTATTCCCAGACTATTATTTTTGGTGAATGACTTATTTTTATTCTCATATTTACACCAAGGTATAATTGAGGTGATTTTCGCATATCTTTATAAAATTTATTTGGTATTTTAAAAGCTAAATTGCTATAATTGCAATTATAGCCTATTTTTCGATTAACAGTATTTTATAATTATAAAATCGCTCCCAACATTTTTTAGTTAACATTTATATGTTATTAATCAATTTAGTGCTTTTAATTGGTTTTTAAAACTATTTTAACTATTTGTTATTAAATTAAAAAGGAAAGAAATGGTTGTTTAACATTTAGCCTCGTTCATTTCAATTATAACCCCTTTACATTTCGATTTTAGCCACAAATTGAAACCCCAGTTTCAACCCAAAATCCCCGACCCAGTCCTCAAATCACCCGACCCATACCCCATTTAATAACTTGGTCCAGCTTCAATCTAATTTGAACCGTTGATCAAGTAAGATCAACGACCCAGGATTTATTTCCAAAATTAAAACCAATAAACACCCCAAACCCC